>PVHP010014705.1:0-18282 GCA_004024765.1 Zapus hudsonius
ACTCTATCCTTTAACCTGTTAAAAATTGGTTCACTCCTGTCGTAGTTAGCTTCCCCTTGCTGCTACAAACCTCTACCCAGAAATAAGTTGTAGGAGGAAAGTGTTTATTTTGGCTTACAGACTTGAGGGGAAGCTCCATGATGGCAGGGGGAGAAGATGGTATGAGCAGAGGCTGTGGACATCACCCTTGAACAGCAGCAGGAAGGTGTGCCAAACACTGGCAAGGGGAAGCTGGCTATAACACCCATAAGACTGCCCCTAACAACACTCCTCCAACAAGGTTTCAATTCCAAAATTGCCATCATCTGGGGATCAAGCATTCAGAATACATTCGTTTATGGGGGACACCTGAATCAAACCACCACAACCCCCAACTCCACTGTCAACATCCATTGCAAATATCCTAGGTTCTATTGAAAGGCATGCAAGATGGGCCATTTTTCTTAAATGTAAAATAAACTAAAATCACATGGGAAACGTAATAGGAGGAAGACAATCAAATTTGCCAGAGTTCTCAGGAGGATACACTGGTGTTAGGAATGAAAATAGGTCTTAACTATTTTAACTGTTCTATGTAAATATTAAATACTTAAGAAGGTGCCAATGTTCCCAGAAGCAGCCCCAAATACTAACTTCCTTATTTCCCAAGCTGCTGTCTGAAGATACAGGGTCTGATTGCATCCAGAACTTCTGCTTTCTAAAGCCAATTAGGGCCTATTAGAGGCACGAGTTCCACTTTGCAGTAGAAGTGACTTGAGGGCTGTCTCTGTGTGTCCTTGTCACTGTGCTTCTCCTCGCCAAGAAAAAAAAATTGCGTTTTGTATCAGGGGTGTTGTTATCATCAGCCAACCTGGGGCCCAAGGTATCTTCTCTGCCTGGTCCTCTTCCCACACATGCTTTTGCAAAGTGCACTGACAAGCCTCTGACTCTTCTGAGGAATGGGATACACTTTCTGTGTCTTTAGCATGTAGATCTCTAGAGTCTGGAGTGGTCGTGGGAGGCAGGAAAAGGGAATTGAGCAGCAGAGCAGCCACTGTGGAAAACTTTATGACTCTAGTGAAGATCAAAGGTTGATATATATATATATATATATATATATATATATATATATATATATATATGTGTGTGTGTGTGTGTGTGTGTGTGTGTGTGTGTATAATATTCAAGGAGAGAGACACAGAGGGGAGAGAGAGAGAGAGAGAGAGAGAGAGAGAGAGAGAGAGAGAGAGAGAGAGAGAGAGAGAGAGAATGGGCACACCAGGGCCTCCAGCCACTGCAAACACACTCTAGATGCATGTGCCACTTTGCATCTGGCTTTACATGGGTGCTCATTAGGCTTTGCAGGCAAGTGCCTTAACTGTTGAGCCATCTTTCTGGCCCAGACAGCTTGACTTTTGAAAGGTGTTCTAATGATGCCTTTTCTATAGGTTTGAGTAGGGATTACATAACATGCTGTGTGCAAAGTGTTTGGCTCATAATGGATGTCTAATAAACCTTTCTTTCTTTGACCTTTATTGTCACTAAAAGGCAGGAGCATAGTTTTATGACCTTAGTATTTCTTTCTCCTTTACTCTGAAGCATCGCTTGAATTTGACATACATGATGGATGCTTATGCAGTCAACTACCTGCTAAGTGACAACCTTAGGAATCTGTGTTCTCTTCAGCACCTGGGAGCAGCTGGCATTCAGTATTATTGGTGACAATTGTGTTAACATGTACCACACAATACCAACCCTTTTGATTACAGAACATTCTTGCAGTAAAGTGACACTGATTCTCATCTGATTAATATTTATAGTCCTCACTTTTGGCTAAATGCCAGGTGTCTTCATCCTGTGAATGTCTGTAGCTTTGCAACTCAGTGTTTCTCTTCCATCAGCTCCTGGGAGCAGGTTTTGTCTTACCTTGTCTGCAAGTACTATGGATTCCTCGAACCCAAGCCCTTCTACCCACGATGGATTCCTAATGGGGAAATATATCTAATTGTAAGTGAGTGGGGTAAATTTTATTTGACTTAAGAAAACCGTTTGAGGGAGTTGGAAGAAAAGGTCATGGGGACTGATCATGGCTCAAAACTTGATCCAATGGTTTACAAATGAACTATATAATCCACATATATATATGGATTATACATATATATGACTTTCTTTTTCATATATATGACTTTCTTTTTCCAGTTTTAAGTATCTTCTATTTGTTCATGTTATCATCCTAAAAGCTGTACTATGACATATTACAAAAGAAGTTTCATTTTTCAGAAACTTTTCCAAGTGTGGAGATATGTTGACAGTACTGAGAATGACAATGGTGCTATTTGTATCACTTTACAATGTCCAAACCTAGATGTTCCAGAGATGAAATTATCTTTCCTGGAGCAGAAAAACCATAATATAATCATCTATGTCATCAATTGTATCTTCAAAAATCTCTTTGAATTCCATTTCACTGGCAACATCACGGATCCTGTGTAAGTCAATAGTGTTTTGTGCTTGTACAATTTCAGTAGCATTCAACAGCTTATCTTGACTTCTTTCCATCCATAATCACACTCTGATGTCTCATCATGTTCAGTAAGGACCCACTGTCCACGACACTGGTGTTCTGTGTTCTGAGGGACACTAGAGTCCCAGCAAGATCTGTTTAGGTTGTAGGCAGGGGACACAGTGTTAGAGTCCCATCCCTGATTCAACTAATATGGTTCTGTGTGGATGTTTTATTCTGAATTTCTTGAAAGATTCTGCTTAAAACGAGTGTCCTTGTTTTGAGAGACAAGCGGTCCTGCAGACAAAATCCACATTGGTACGCTAGTCAAATCCCCTTTCAATAAGCTTCCAAGTCATTGGGCCATCTTACTTTTTCTTCTAATGGTCTTATGTTGCTTACAATGACTTGCTCACTCACCTGTAGTGATTAATCTCTCTTGAGAACTTGACAGGATTTAGAATCACCATGAAAACAAATCCCTAGGCATGACTGTGAGGGCTTCCTAGATTAGGTTAATTATAGTAGAAAGACCCACTCTAAATATGGGCAGTACCGTTCCATGGGCTGGTGGTCCTGCTGTATAAGAAGGAGAAAGCTAGTTGAACACCTGCATTCATTGCTCCCTGCTGCTGATTGTAGGTGCACTGTGTTCAGCTGCTTCCCGCTCCTGCCTACCTTGCCTTCCCCACGCTTAAGACCTGTAACTTCCAACTGTAAGTGGAAATAAACCTACATTGCTCTGATTAAGTATTTGGTTATAGCAATGAGAACTAATATACACTGTTCTTTAAATACATACATCATGAACTTTTGTTCATACTGTGATCTCTTCTTACAACAGTTTTTGAAGGATAATTAAAATAGAATTCCATAAATGTAGATTACAAACCTGGGCATTGAGTCTCACACATGTAATCTGAGCACTCAGAAGGCAGAAGCAGGAAGATTTTGAGTTCAAGGCCAACCTGGGCTACACAGAGTCCAAAGTCAATCTGAGGTCTATAACAAGATCTTATCTCAAAAACAAACAAACAAACAAACAAACAAAAAACCCCAAGGACTAGAGATGCCTACACTCACAAGGAACTTACATTTGATCTTCAGCATTGAACAAAGTGTGACAATTTCACATATATATGGTAAAATAATTACCACATATATAAGGTGAAATACCATAATCAAGCTAACACATCTAACACCTGTTTATATTTTACCTGTGTTGATAGTAGTGAATGCATAAAGTCTACTATTTTTTCTAGCTCAAGTAAAGCATACATTATTCTTTTTTTGTTTTGTTTGAGACAGGGTCTTGCTGTGTATCCATGGCTGGCCCAGAACTCACTATGTAGAACAGACTTGCCTTGCAGTAATCCTTCAGCCTTTGCCTCTGGAATGCTGGGATCATGGGCATGAGCCATCACCACTTCTGGCTTCACTTCTTCTCTTTTCTTTTTTCCTTTCCTTTCCTTATTCTTCTTTCTTTTTCTCTCCCTTTCTTTTCTTTCCTTTCCCTCCATCCTTCCCCCTTCTCTCTCTCCCTCCCTCTCTCTTTCTTCTTCTTTCCTTCCTTCCTTTCTTCTTTCATTCTTCCCTCTTTCTCTCTCTCTCTCTCTTTCTTTCTTTCTTTTGTTTACTCCAGTAAAGTGAACTCCCTGACAATGGGGTCTTTCTCTGTTTTGCCTGACATGAGGTAGGTGCTCAAAGATTTTTTGGTGAAAAGCTCTCACTTTTGCTGGGAAGCCAGTAGCTCTAGGAGCAGTAATGGTGGATGAAGAGCATCTTGTGTTCAGAAGAGCTCGGATGCATTCAGGGTGGTACAGCCATAGACTTTTGTGATGTTCTTACATGCAAAGCTGAATCTCTGGGAGACCAAGAGAGCCCTGTGCACCTCAGCCACTTATTTCCTTGATATACAGATGGAATAGTTGGTTTAAGTTCATCCCTTCTCTAAGTGGGAACGCTACTGTAGGGATTAGGAGTAAAACAGCCTTTGTTTTGGTCTGGAGAGATGGTTTAGCGGTTAAGGCACCTACCTGCAATGTCTAAAGACTTTAGATTCCTCAATACCCATTAAAGTCAGAAGCACAAAGTAGTGCATCTAGAGTTTATTTACAGCTGTTAGAGGTCCTGGCTCACCTATTCCACACCCCCACTCTGTCCAGCATGGTAACTCACACCTCTAATCCCAGCACTTTGGAGGCAGAAGTAGGAGAATTACTATGAGTTCAAGGCCAGCCTGAGACTACACAGTGAATTCCAGGTGAGTCTAGGCTAAAGCAAGACTCTACCTCAAAAAAAAGAAAAAAGGTGGGGGAGCTGTTTTGCAGGCAGCTAGTGGGGTCTAGAGGTACCAAGGTGCCAAAATAATAAAAAGATGATCCATATGGCTTGACACAGCTGATGAACACAGAGATTTCCTATGTTGAGAACAGACTCCAGAAACTGAAAGCCAAAAAGCCCTGATTCCTGTTGACTCACTGACAAGGTCAGTTGGTGGGTCATTTTCCCACCAGCTATCAGGAGCCCATACATATAAAGTAAAGAATTCAAAGTCTAACATACCAGCCTGTCAAGAGCCCCCACATACATTCAAAGTAACCAATCTAATAACCTCGACTTCATACTTAATTGACATCCCCAAGGGCACAACCCCCTCATCCAGATCCAAGTTGCTAGGTGGTTTGTGTGGACCCCTCCCAGCTTGGGCACTTCCTACTTTTTACTTTCTTTTCTAACAAAACCTTGCTACATTTTCCCTTCTGTCACTCTGCAATCCTTTCTTCATGGACCACAAGACAAAGAATCCCAGAACACTGGGTTGGGGAGATTTAATGACTCCTGTCTAGTGCTGGAACCCCTAAACTAAGCCCATGCAGAGTGAAGAAAGACTCTGATGCCCTCAAAACCTGCAACAATAGTGCATAGAAATTCTATGTACTTGAAAGTACCACGTGGATCAGAGAACATGTTGCTTCTCCAAATTCTGAACTTTATTAGTCACAAAGAACAGTGGTTTGGGCTAGGCAGAATTTCCTCTATCTTGAATAGTTTTATAGATACAGATTCCCCCCATCCCATTCACCTATTATATCAAAGCCACAGATATTTTGATAGCTATTTCTCTTGCACACTAATGGTATGTGACACATTAGTCTGTCTCATCTGCCTGGAGTGTCATTCATGAAAGTGATAAAATAACACAGCAATGGGAGGCTCATTTGCTACATGGCAACAGCAAAGTAAAAAAAAAAAAAACTTTTTCCCTTAATCAAAATGAATCTGACTCATGATATTTCCCTCTAGAAATTAGCAAATTTCAGGAGAAATTTGCTGAACATGAGCTTTTCTTCCGTTTTAGTTAGAGAAGACGAATATGATTAATCACAAACTTTGTTGTAAGGTACAGAGGAGCTGATAGAGAAAATAAAATAGATGGAAAATTTGAGGACAGATCAGTTATTTCTTTACTACAAAGAACTGATTTGAAAAGCGATTAATTCTCCACTCTCAAAGAACTCAGGGAAGTGAGTTAAAAAAACAAAATCTTTGTGCCTGGAGTCTACTTGGTGGTAGAATCCTTGTCTAGCATATGTGAGGATTTTGCAGAACAACAACAACAACAACAAAAAAAACCAATCAAACAAAAAGGGGGTGGGTGGTGAAACAGACTCAGGAATGAAGCCTGACAGGATAATGATGACCTTTGTAGGTGGTTGACTACTTGGGAATTGGGGCCTTAATGGGGAAGAGAGAGGACCAGGTAGAATTTCCTGGCAATTTCTAACCCGAGAGCAGAACTTTGGCTCCCTTCTGGAAGTGGTCATGGCTCCCAGGTATGGCCTCGCGCTGCCACCTGCTGTTGGCTGTAGCTCCCTCGTCCTGGTCCTGTACTTCCAGGAAGAGGCTTGGATGGAAAAAGGGGGATTTCAGGATTTCAGGGGATTTTTACTTTTATTTTATTTGTTTTAAAGCCAGGACTTCTCTCCCATCCTCTAAAAGCAGATGTCCCCCCTGGTCACCTCAAGGCCTCCGGGGCTCTGCGCAGGGCCTCGTTCGTGTGCCCGGAGAGGTGTGGAAGTTTCCCCGTGGCTTCGGAGGCAGGGGCGGGGTGCGGAGAGTCCCCGCGACGCTGGCCCCATTGTGGTTGCCGGGAGACTGCGGGACCACCGCGCACCCGCCCTCCCACGCACCCACGCACCCACCCGGGCCGGGGCGCACGGAGCCGGCCGGCGCGGGCGCAGGACGCGGCGCCTGGCAGCTGCAGGTAGACGCGGGGGCGGCGGGTCCCGGCGGGCGAGCGGGGACCGTGGGACCCTCCCGGCTCCCGGCCGAGCCCGTCCCGGTGGTGGCGGGCCCCTAACTCTCAGCCGCGACCCATCTCGGGGCCGAGGCGACCGACCGGCGTCCCGCCCTCCCCCTCCTCCTCCCGGGGACCCAGACGCACACGCTCCGCGACCCCCCTCCCCGTCCTGTTGCCCCGGCGACGGTCCAGACGAGCAGGTGACGCATTGACAGCGAGCAGATGGTCCCCCGCGGAGGCCCGCGCGCCCATCCCGCCGGGGAGGGGCCGGGACACGCCCCGCCCCGCTCTCGCCCACCGCCTCTCTGGACGACGGGGTGGGGGGACCCCGACCCCACGCCGTGCAAATCCCCCTCCCCGACCCCCACTCCCACCCAGCCAGCCGCTAGCTCCGCCCAGATCGCCGCTGACGCCCCCTCCCCTGCCTGCAGCCTCTGTCCACATCTGCTCCCTGCTGGCATTTAACCACTGAGCTTGGACGACCAGAGGAATGGCTTTTTTTTTCTCTTTCTTGCTTTCTTTCTTTTAACCACTGCCTAGCTCCGGTCCCCAATTCTAGAGCTGGCATTTAATGTGTAAGAGACCACCCCTCCCCAAATCCCCACCCCGCCACCCCTACCCATGCTTCAGGGTCTTTTAGGCAGCTTCTCCTGGCCTTTCTTTTTGGAAGTTCAGAAATAAATCACTCTAGAGTGACTACTGGGCTGCCCCCTCCAGGGAAGCCCTCCCATTCACACACCCTCCTCCTCCCATTCATCTGACAACCCCTCCCCTCTACCCTATTCACTGCTGTGTGGCAAATTATAGTAAGGGCATGAAAACTGCTCGGTTGCATTCACAATTTTAATACTAACTTCATAGCTGTCACATAAATTCATTACCAGTCCTAGTCTATAATGACCACGGAGCAACTTTAAGGGAAGAAGGGGGCAATCTGAAGACACTGCCATGGTGTCTTTCTTTCATGTGCAGGTGTTTTTTGAAACCATTACTACAGTAACTGCAGATAGTGCTTTAAAAAACACACAAAACTGTCCCATAGAATGCTTAAAAAAAAGCCAAACCAAGCTGCCCTCCTCCTTTTTATTTTACAGTAGATTAAAAAATGCCAAATGCCACTAAAAGCTTTTTTTTTTTTTAAAAAAAAAGCAGTGGAAAAAGAAAGAGAAAAAGAGTAGTGAATGAAGTTGAGACAATAAGAGGTCACAGAGCTGTCGAGACCGATGTCATAGTGTGGCTTTTGGGAAGGCGGACAGAAAACTTCTTGTTTCTTGATTTTTATGGAGATTTGGTGTACAGCACGAAGCACTCTCTGAACAGGTTTGGAACAAGGAGCCAAGAAAGAACTCCACACAATAAACCCCCTCCCCATGGGGCTTTCGGCACACAAACACCTGTGATTCACAAAGGGCCATAAAGGGAGCTGGAACGCCAGGCTATTGTCCCCCGAAATGATGCCTCATGTACCCCGAGCTGGACGAGAGATGCTTTATTTCAAAACTTGTCCTAGATCCTTGCTATGCAAACTTACAACCAGAAAAGAGGTATTGGAGTCTTTGAAAGGCTCTCAATGATGTGTTCAAATGCTTCTTATCGTTTCGAGCCAGCATTTTGATAAGTTTTTGGACCACTGAACAGTGGTTGTCACTAGAATTCAAGGAAAGTCGACTTATATAAATCTCAAAGGCACACATTAATTACTCCAGAGTTCCCTTGCATACATTTAAACTTTTGAGCTTGTGTTTTCTCTTGTGATGTTAATAATTTCTTATTTACTTATTTGTGTGTGTGTGTGTGTGTGTGTGTGTGTGTGTGTGTGTGTGTGTGCACTCCTGCGTGCTTAGGTTTTTTCAAGGTAGGGTCCCACGTTCTAGCCCAGGGTGACCTAAAATTCACTATGTGGTCTCAGACTGGCCTGAAACTCACAGCAATCCTCCTACTTTTGCCTCCCCGATGATGCTGGGATTAAAGGTGTGTGCCACCATACCCAGTTTAATTTCATGTTTATTTTCTCTCAATTTTCTGTCTTTTTCTTTTTAAGAATTTTTTTTTTGCTTCACATTTTGACTTTTCCCTTTTCTCTGTTCTTTGTAGTTCCTTTTCCTGTCATTTAAGGAGAGAGGCAAACATATTAGAGCACCGGAAATACAATAGTTGGAAGTTGGGGAGATTCCATTTGGTCAGGGTAACTACTAAAGACATATCCTCTCCAACCAGGTCACATTCAACTCCAACTGGGACCTGAAGCCAATGGGGAAGCAGGGGGAAGACTAAGCAAGCAGAAGTGTGTGCAGCGACCTTAAGGCAGAGGAGAGGAACTCTGAGAGCTGGGGCTGGAACATGGAGAAGATGGGGAGAATATGAAGAGAGGAGTGTGGAGGGATTGGCTGGGGGCAGATCATGAGGCTTATGTGAGGCATGGAGAAGGAGCAGGTGTTATTCCCAGAGAAATAGGGAGCTGCTGAAGGAT
Organism: Zapus hudsonius; assembly: GCA_004024765.1. NCBI lineage: Eukaryota > Metazoa > Chordata > Mammalia > Rodentia > Dipodidae > Zapus > Zapus hudsonius. The sequence goes on from PVHP010014705.1 coordinate 9,256, forward strand.
TTTGAGTGAGATCTTCATGATTGAATTTATATTTTAAGATCACCACTTCTGCTAGGTAGACTATGAGTTTTCTCTGTGATGTTAGAACAGAATATCACAGATTAGGTAGTTTATCAGAGAGCAGAAATTTATTTGGCTCGTGGTTTTGAAACCCAGTTATAAAAGCCTGGTGCTGGCATCGAGGGCCTTGGTATTGACTTATACTATGGTGTAAGGCAGCAGGGCAATAAAGAGCTAAAATGAGGGAGAGAGAGAGAGAGAGAAAGAGAGAGAGAGCGCACAAGACAGCTGTAAGCCTGTTATAATTGGCATCAACCCATTTAGGAGAGTGGCGTTCTCATGAATGGAGTCACGGAATTAGATACAGTGACTGACTAGAGCAATCAGAAGTCCACTTTAGTCACATACCCAGATTAGAAAGAATGGTATCCTGGATTAATTTATGGTTGATGGAATAAGGAGAATGGACAGAGTTTATATTTACTTAAGAAAAAAGTATGAGTTTGGATGAATGGGAGTGGATGGTTGGGATGAAGAGTGAGAAGAAGCAAAGATAGTCACTTGGGGACAATAGGTTGGCAGATGGTGGCTCACATTAAGGAAAAGATAGATAAAAACCAACATGGTAATGGGGCCGAGGAATCCAGAATTCTCTTTATTGTATAAACTTTGAGCTGTTGTTGAGTGGGCCAAATGGAGGTGATGGGTCTTGTCTCAAGCAGCTGACCTCTCTGGGGCCTAGACATCTGGAGATCTGTGATACAGACTGTCATAAAGGGATAAACTGGGTTAGTAAGGCTTTTCTGGGTTTGCACTGGAGATACTGAGTCAATCTGGCAGTTTGCATCAGAGGAGGACTGGAGAAGTCAAGGCTGGCAAAAGAACCATAAAGGATCACGAGGAATGGGTGATGTGAACAAATCAAATCCCAGGAAATAGAGCAGAAGAAATGCTTTGTGGGAGGTAAGGGATGCTCACAGTGAGAAACAGGCTTATGAGCAAAAGCCATGCCATGAGAGAAGAGGGGCATTACAGCAAATGTGTGGAGGGAATGTGGTGAGGTCTTCAAAGCTGCTTTCCGCCCAGACTGAATCTCTTGAGGTTGGGAGACAATGTGAAAATTTCTATAAAGACTCTTTAAGAACACAGACAACAGACACATACTTAAAACAGAATGAGAAAGAGCCTCCAGTAAGTTACAGGTTAAGCTTGAGAATGTAGTAGAAATTCTTCCCACATCCCAGCTCAGGTTCTCTCTATGTAGACCAGGCCAGCTTGGAATTCATGATCACCCTGCCTCAGCGTCCAGAGTGCTGGGATTGTAAGTGTGTGCTACCACGACCAGATAAATTCCCTTTTCTCTTCAGTTATGGATTGTAGAATAAAAGCCTATTTTGAGTCAATTTAAGCTTTATTGGTGTAGGCAAAATGACTTTCTGAGCGTAAGTATCCCTGGAAAAGATGGCTTGGAGCATGGGGTTTACATTTTAAACCAGAATGCGTATCCTAATCTGTGTGATCTGAATTGATTGTAGAAAACTCACATTTCAGTAGAGTGACTGGCAGGCCTGATTATCACGTCCACAAAGTCTGATTGGTATGTAGAGCCGAGAGCTGCATCTGGGCTCAGGGTGGTGAAAGAGAAAGGAGAGAGAGAGAGAGAGAGAGAGAGAGAGAGAGAGAGAGATAGCAGACAGCAGACGACAGACAGACAGACAGACAGACAACAGACTATGTTTTCAATAAGGGACCTGGAAAATTTGGATCAGTTAATATAGGCTTTCTTCAATCTTATCAGCTTTTTGTTTCAATATTTTCTCTGGGGAGACAGCAGAAGTAAAGATACTTATTCTTCCAAGGAAATGGAATGGAGGAACTCATTTCTTCTTGCTTTAGTATGAGAAAAACTTTCAAATGTAAGAAAACATTATGTAAAATTCTGTGGTAATACAGCTAAAAGCCTTAACAAAATATCATATTAATGGGAAATTAATTGGAATTAACTCAATGGGGTAGAATATCTAATTAGAACCACAGTAATGACAAAGATGAAACATACTTTCAAATAATTAACTTTAAAAAAACCCTCTGAGTCCAGACTGTGTTACAAGTGAGTTCTTTTTGGCTGGGGTTGTGGCTCCCTGATAGAGCACTTGCCTTACATGCCCATGCTCTTGGCTTGACCTTCTGCAGGGTAAAAACAAGCAAACAAACAAAAACAAAGTCAAAACCAAACAAAAGCAAGTGAAGCTTTTTAGTGTTGAAAAGAAATGGGAGCACCTCATAGAAATTGCATAGAACATAAGAGAGGTTGAATTTTTTTTCTAATTCATATTATATCTACACTGAACAAAGTACAGTGAAACAAAACCAAAAACACTATTTGACCTATGAATACATATATGTGTGCATTTGCTATTGCTCTAAAAACCTAAGGAAAGCCATTAATTAGTGTACATGGGATATATTATAGTAATCCCAAGGAGCTATCATTTAAGGATCATTTAGCATTAAGAATTATAGAAATATGTTACTATAGTAGGTTAAACGAAAAATCATCTTCAAATCCTATTAAGTATCAAACAATATTTAATAACTTCATTATAACATTTTTTTACAAAGCAGATATAGATGCTTGTTGGACATAATAAAATATCTACTTTACTGTAAGAGCCATTATTATATTTAACAAGCAACCCTAAAGGACTTATAAATTAGAATTACAAATAAGTCAGTGTCACTGTTTCAGACTATTGTGAAAGTTCTAAACAGTTGTCTCAGACACAAAACAGAGATAGGCATTACAGCCAGTTGGAAGAAAAGTGAGTCACTAATTGTAAATAACATTGTTCACTAATAAAATCTGAGAAAAACAAACTGAAAACAGGAGACATAGATATGTTTAAAGTTCAAGTCTGAAAAAAGATATAGTAAAAGCTAAGAAAATGTGCCCTACAAATACACAAGCAAAGATGAACAGAATTTAGAAATAATGTCTTTGGCATTTGGCTTCCATACTTCCTGCCATTCAAAAACAGGGAGACAAAACCTCTTGTTTTCTGCAGAGAAACAAATAGCATTAGGAATTCTAGACTCTTTTTGTTGGTATTAGTATTTTAAAATTCATTTTCATTTTTAGTTAGCATACAGAGTGATGGGTTTCATATTTTCACATATATTATACATACATGTTCTTCTTTTTTTTTTTTTCTGGTTTTTCGAGGTAGGGTCTTGCTCTAGTCCAGGCTGACTTGGAATTTACTATGTAGTTTTTGGCTGGCCTGGAACTCACATTAAAGGTGTCCAGCTGATTGGGGATGGGGAGGGGGGGTATTGGGGAATTGGGGATAACAACTCATTGTTTTCCCACTAAACAATGTAACTCATTATGGACAATAAATATATATTTAAAAAAAGTAAAGGTGTGAGGCACGATGCCCTGCTCATACATGTTTTTCTTATCTGCCCCCTTCCCTCCTGTGGTTTCCTTCCTTCAACCCCCCAGAAGTCCTTCCCTCAGCCTTGTGATCATTTGAGTCCTTTCCAGTACAGGGCAATTTCACAGAATTCATTGAATTTCACAGAATGTCATCTTTTTTAATAATTAGTTTCAGAATGTTTTTATTTTCCTGCCAGACAATGCTAATTAAAATATATTTTATGGCCACATAATCAAATGATCTATGTTTTATGTGATTAAAACTTTGGACATCACACATCACATTATGGTATAGTTTTTACTGTGCTAGCAGTAAGGAGTGTGAGTGTAGTAACCATATGCTGATATGAAACTCTATCAGAAAAAGAAAATATTTATAGAGATAGGGAACTACATAATAAAAACCAAAGTATTAAGTAGTTACTATAACAATCACCTTGCTAACAAAATAAGGTAAAGACATTCAAGAAACTAATTACAAACCCTTACAATGAATAAACCCAAATGGATAGCATTACAGTTAAAATAGAAAATCCAAATACAATAATGGGAGGTTGTAAATGTCTTTCTCTCAGCAATTAATAGATCATGTAAAGAAAGACAGAACAGATGCAGATGCTCTGAGCAGCATAATTAACACGCTTGACTTAAAGAACATTATAGATTACATCTAGTAACTGGATAATATTAGTTCTAGGTACATATGGCAAATTTATAAAAGTTGATTTAGTGGAGACTATAAAATTCTTCTCAATATGAGTTGATATCAAGCAGTGTATTTTAGAACCCAAATGACACTAATTTAGAAATAAGCAGCAAAAGGTAACTGGCAAATACCACACATCTAAACACTCATAGGTTAAGAAATCATGCTAATTGAGTCATCAGAAATGAGTGTTAATGAAAACATGACATTTCAAGACACAAGGCAGGCAAAGAGGTAGGAAGAGAAAAATAATTAGAAAAGACTGAACACCAGTGGATTAAGAATGGAAGAGAAACAACATAAACTGTATGAAGGAGATAATTACAACATACACACACACACACACACACACACACACACACACACACACCAAAAAGTAACAAATCAGAAAATAAGCAAAAAAAGAAAGTCATAAAAGTTTAGTTCTTTGAAGAAATGATAAAATTGACAAGTTTCTTACAAAATTTGTCAAGGAAGAAAGTCTGCAGTATGAATAATCTCAAGAATGAAAGTAGAGGGTAGCAACTAGCATACTGAATATTAGTGGGAATTATATGCTTAATGTCAGTCAGTTTGGAACTTGAGACAATAAAAGAATAATTTCCTTGAAATACAGTTTACCAAAATTGAGTCAGAAAGAAACAGAAAACACAAATAGGCTCATAAGCTTAACTAATTGTATCAATAATTTAGAACTTTTTCATCAGAATAAGGTCCTTTTATCAATGCAGTTATTTGAACACAAAATCATACCAGTGCTTAGAAAACGAGACTGTCCCAAATCCTTCTGTAAAGCCAGTCTAACCTTGAAAACAGAGTGAGGACATGAAAGCGTGGGAGACTCACCTTCACTCATGATCACTGAAGAAAGGAAAAACTAAGCAAAATATTAACAAATAAAATGAAACCCTAAAGTGAAAATGTGCTGTGACCAAGTTGTTTTCATCCCATGAGTGCCTGATGGGTTTAATGTTGAAAATTTTATTAATATAATATAATGCCACATTAACAAGTTAAAAAGAAAAACATGATCATCTTAAAAGATGCAAAGAAGACATTGAGTAGAATCTGCCATCTGTTTCCAACTTAAAAACAAGAACGTTTGTAAACTGGAAATAGAAGAGAGCTTCTTTAATCTTACAAAGGTAACTACCAAAGAGTCTTTTAAAAAGCATATATATATATATACATACATACATACATATATATATATGTATATAGCAAACATCAAACCTGATGGGACAAGTATTAATTCTTAATATCAGAAACAGCCAAACATATCCAATTTATGGAAAGGCGGACGCTTGTGTGATTGGGGTTTCCACCACTTGAATGCTAATATGATCTCTCCTTGGGTTTTGCATTTCTATACTTCTTTTCTTCCCCAATCCTTCAAACCTGTAGCAAGTTCCTTAGTTTACATACTTGTGGATAGAAATATCTGAGAATTCTAGCCTCAGACTTGTAAATGCAAAATTCTATAACAAATGAATAGGAAGTATATAAAACTATTGGAGACTCAGAGATTTAGGTCATTTCATTTAAGACATTTTAATTTACCAAAAATGTTTTCCAATGTCCCTCAGTTTCTCTTCTCCTACCTAAAACACTTTGCAAATCCTACCAACTCCCAGAACTCACCGTGAAAGCTTTGCAAGTGAGGAATTATTATATTTACTGCACAGTAGATTTGTTTTAGGGAAAAACAAAGACATTCACACCACCACAGTTCCTCCACACTTTTATAGATGCAAACAAGTGCAATAAGACAAAAAGTTGAAATCATAGACATTGGAAAGGAAGAAACAAATCTACCAGTGTTAGTTGGTGAAACAACTGTTCATATTAAAGCTCTCGAATAAAATACACACATATTTTTCCCAATGAATATGAGAATTCAGTTGCTTTACTATTTAACAGCAATATATAAAATAAGATTGCATTTCTATACCCTGGAAATTATTTGAAAAATGTCAACAATATAATTTCTTCTGGATGTAACAGCACACTGCTGGAGTTCCAGCACTGAGGAGACTGAGGCAGGAGGATTTAGAATTTGAGCCAGCTTGGACTGCATAGCCAGACTCTTGCTCAAAGAATAAAAAGATAGCACTTTCAGACAAAAACCAAAACCAACAAACAACCAACAAAAACAAAGTTCAATAGTAATGAAGGTACTGTTTTATAATCAAGAGGTAATCCAAAACTTTAGACAAGTGTAAAAAGTTACTGAAGCTCACTGGAAAGAAACAATATGCTGATTATGAAGAGAATGACTCAGTATCTTACATGCCTTCAGGTTGCCCTTGTCTAACTGGCTCTTTCTCTGTCTGTTCTAGGAAACTGGACTCAGCGAGGGACGCCTCAAGTGAAGGAGTGTCGGGGAATGGGAGAAGCCTTCTTAGTGACTCAAAATCACGATGCAGGTAACGACATTTGTTTAGACCAGTGGCTTTCTTCCACGTCAGCCATTAATTTTGATTCTTGATTCAGAGGTCTTATAGTTTAGGACATCCTGTGAGTTGCCATACGAATCCACATCACTGTAGAGATATGCATAATATGCACATGAGAGCATAATTTAAAAATATTTATATTTATTTGCAAGCAGAAAGAAAAACAGACAGAGAGACAGAGAGTCAGAGAGGGAATAGGCACACCAGGGCTTCTAGCTACCACAAACACGCTCCAGATGCTTGAGTCACTTTCTACATCTGGTTTAATATGGTTAGTGGGGAATCGAACCCAGGCTTGTTAGGCTTTGCAAACAAGAGCCTTAACCTCTGAGCCATCCCTCCAGCCTGATAGCATAATTTTACATATCTTCATAAAATAAACTTTGCCACTCTATGGCCATTATATTTCTGCTAGGAAAACTTTGGAGACACAACTCTGCTTCCGGAAGCATTCTTCTTTTGTAGATTACAAGGGTGAACCCACACCATAAAGGTGGGTTGTATGTGATTAAAGCTAGTGTTTCTGAGAAGCTGTGAAAGTTCGTGTTTTCAACAGGTCGAAAGAAATTTCTTTCTGACATGTAAAGAAACAAATGTTCTTGCTAATGATAGAATGGTACTGGTTATGGTAACACATTTCCATAAATTTAGTGGTTTAAAATGATAAAAATTTATTAACTTATGGTTTTGTGGGTCAGAAATCTAACATGGTTCTTATCGGGTAAAATTTGGGTGTCAGTAGTGTTCTATTTCTTTCTGTAGACTTTTGGGGAGATTCTGTTTCTTCTTTCCAGTCTCTTGAGTTGGCTGACCTTGGCCTGTTACTTTTACCTCATCATCAAAGGCAGCAGCAACAAGTTTGGGTGGTCTCACATTGAATCATGCAGTCTCTTCTGGGTCCATTCAACATTTAAGGACTCTTGAGATCTCACTGGGATCATTAGAATAATCCAGGATAATTCCCACCTCAAGGTCCTTAATCACCATTGTAAAGTTCCTTTGGCCAGTAAGGTAACATATTCAGATAGAGGCATCTGGGGGTCTGGAAGGGGTGAGCTTTGGGAAGGCAAGTAAGCTACCTGACATCACTTCCTGTCCCCTCTGCTCATTTGCTCTGACCACCTTACCACACTTCAGTCTTGGTGCTCAGGCAGCTTCTGCTTCCCTGGTTGTGGAATGATGGCCCCCAGGGGAGATATTTCACTCCTTGGCTTATGTCTGCTGAGAGGATCTGCCCTGAACCCTCCTCTATCTAAAGCCCATCCTGTGCTTTCTACCCTCATTTTTCTTCATGGAACTTCCCGCCTCTCTCTGGGTCTCCTCCCTTACTGCAGGGATTGGGGTAGTTTCTGTCCCTGGTGTTACTCAGGGTCTAGCTCAGCACATAGTAGCTCAAGGAAATGCATGAGTGAGTCAGTTTGAGCTCGTCCTTTAACATGCGATGTCCTTCAGTAAGATGGCACACAATGAAATATCTATAATCTGAATGAGGCGTTGACTTCAAGTTGAAATACAAGGGTATGGCTTTTGTCTTCAGTAATTTCACTACTAGTTTATGTAATTTGAGTATCCAGTTTTAAACGGATGGATTCATGTGCAGTTTCCTTCTATAAATACCCCTATTGCTTGTGTGTTTTGGAAATATAAATTGATAGTAATAAAAACGATAAAATAGGTCCCATCATCTTCGCTGCCATTCATAACATACTTACTATGTGACAGTGACTAAATCCTTTACGTATATTATTTTATTTAATTTTCTCACTCCACAAGATCATGGAGCACTTATTGTTTTGTTTATCTCAACAAAAATACTCCCTTCACCCAGTGTTTCTTTTAAAAAACTCTACTCTCCACTCCCACTGGTTCTGAGGATCTAGTCCAAACATGAGGATATAGCTCAAACATGGTTCATTTTGGCTGTCAGGATGGACATGTGATCCAGTCTGGACCAATCAGAATTTTTGTAATGGGGGTTGAATTGAAGCCCATTATAGGTTTTTTTTTTTTCCCTCCCAATTATTGGACTCAAGCTGAGGAGAAAGGTTTCTTTTTCCTCTTTAGTCAAAAATGTCAAGGGTATGAGTCCAGAAGCTCCATGTGGTCTAGAGAGAAATAAACAGAGAAAATGAAGTAGGGACGAGTCAAAAGTCTTCATTCACACAGTAGATAGTCTTATTTTTTTCCCACTTTATAGGGGGACAGATACACCCCAGAGTATGCCAGACATCAACCAGATAGTAAACAGCACCTAGGAGAAATGGATGTCCAGTCGGCAGGACTTCAACAGTGGTATTTCTTTCCCTTTGTTGTACAATGCCCTGGTACCCCAGATTCATGATCACTCATGTTCTCTTCCCCTTCAGCTTGTGTCATGGTTTGATACAGGTGTCCCCCACAAACAATTGAATGTGTTTTGATAGACT
>PVHP010014705.1:18382-38749 GCA_004024765.1 Zapus hudsonius
CTTGCCAGTATTTGGCACACCTTCCTGCCGCTGTTTGCAGTGCTGTGGCAGAGGTGATGTCCAGCCCTCTGCTCATGCCATCGTTTTCCCTGCCAGAATGGAGTCTCCCCTCGAGTCCGTAAGCCAAATAAACCCATTCCTCCACAAGCCGCTTTTGTTTGGGTTCTTTCTGGGCAGCAACTAGAAAGCTGACCGCAACTGCTTGGTTCTTGAAAATGCAACAGGAAGTACATGCTCTGGGTTTCTAGCAGGGTGAGGGTTGGATCACCATTTCACATCTGAACACCTCACATCTGGTGAATTTTTTCTCTTGAAGCTCCAGGGCTACAACAATGGCAACAGGTTCAGTCTTTTGTGCCAATTGTACTGGGCTAGAAGGGGCTACTTGGACCTTTGTGTTGAGGCTTTCTGAGGTCTCCTGTGGGTTTAGCAGAATAGGAGGGAAGCGGAATGAAGAAATTAGTTATTAGATTACTTCAAAATGGGCCTGGGAAGATGGCTCATTTTGTAAAAGCATTTGATGTTCAAGCATGAGGATTTGAGTTTGGATTCCCATTACCCACATAAATGCCAGGTGTGGTGGTATTCACCTTGGATCCCAGCACTTTGGAGGGTGGAGAGAGCTGGATCCCCCAAACAAACTGGCTGGTTAGTCTAGCTGATTTGGTGAGCTCTGGATTCAGTGAGAGACCCTGAATCAATAATAAAATGGGAAGCCATAGAGGAGACCCTCGATGTTAACCTCTAGCCTCCACACGCATGCACATATAAGTGCACCCTCTCATATGAACACACATGCACATACCACAAACATGCAAAAAATGTTTAAACTATTTGATCATTTGCAATGCATTTTAGAGACATGGAGTTATCTAATGTGGCATTCAGGAGGTGTTAAGCCAAGGACTGTGAAGTGTTGTTCAGTTCAGAGAATATTCCAGAGTTGTTAGGTCATCTGTTGCCAAGCTAAATTCTTCACTAGTCTGTTCACTTGTAGGGTGTTGGCATCTTCTAGAAAACACCTTCCTTTACAAAGTGCCCAGACAGTTCTGTCCCACGGCATAGGACCAGCGGCATGACCTGAATTTAGATTCTGAAACTGAATCACCCGTGAGGACCATTCTTTTCTGGTGAGAGGGATGCTAAGTCCCAGCCACCCTGAAAAACTCATGCGCTGGCATTGTTGAGTGCTTTCGATCAGTCTCTTTGGGCCTCCCATTTTGTTGGTTGGAAGTTCCATTTCTTCATCTTTGGTCCAAGTTACTTAGCAATAACCAACCCAACTATGTGCCTACCATATTGTTTTACATGTTTAACTAGAACATTGACAGATTAATAGGAAGCGTAAATAGCAACAACGGCAGGGGCCCAGTGTGGAGCAGCGGGATTGACTAGGCTGGATTTTGTTGTGTTTGCTCAGAGGAAGCTGCAGCAAAAGCCTGCTGGGACGAGGTGACCCGGGTCATGGGCATTTGTTTCTCGTCTCTATAGAAAACAATTGTCTTCTCAATGGAAGATGGCTTTCTCTGAATCTACATGATTACACTGAGTAGGAAGCATTTGCCATTCCAGGGTGCTGGTGAAATCTCTCTCTCTCTCTCTCTCTCTCTCTCTCTCTCTCTCTCTCTCTCTCTCTCAAATGAAAAGGCTGCACAAAAGTTCAAATATACTCTGTTCCTCCAAGATCCCTTTGACTTAGGTTAAAGGAGAAAATCTTGAGAAATTTTATCTTGAGGGCCTCTAAACTACCTTCCCTTCTCTTGATTCATGATAGCAAAACACACTCACATTTAGCATTGTTGACTTAGCAAGCCCTGGCTTTAATGAAATCTATTTTGACTCTCTGCATTTATGTGAATGAGTTATATTAATAACAAGGAAGAAAAACTCCTTTGGGTAAAATTTAATCAATCAGAAATGATGGCTTCAATTAAAGCCAGAACTGTTTCTGGCTGATAAATTTCTTTGAGCATGGGTGATTTGACATTTCAGCATTGTCATAGGTCTTTACCATAAACTTTTCTTCTAATAAAAGACCCGAGAGGATTCCACACTGATTTTTCATTTGCTGCTCTTGATCTCACTGTGTGTGTATATGCATAGATACATCCATCTTTTTTCTTCAATGATCTGGACACACCTCTTGAGCTGGTGGGAAAGAAGGGGTGGAAATGGCATCTGTCATAGTCAGCCACACACTGCTGGGATGAATCTTCAAACCAGGCACAATTTGGGGGAGGAAAGTATTTATTGAAACTACAGATTGAGGGGAAGTTCCATAACAGCGAAAGAGGCTGGTTCTCTTTCACAGGTCCGAGCACAGAGAAAAACCCATCACCTACACCACATACACAGAACAGGGTATAGGCCCTGGGGGGCAAAGAGAATTTCTTCCCCTTTATACAGCTTAGGGTGGGGTCTTGCAACCCTATCTCAGACTTAATGGCTTCCTGAGTCTCTGGAATTTCCTTCCTGCATGGCCCACACAGGAAAGGATGATTACTTCCAGCTTCCTTGAGCTTCTTTACATCCTGCCCCCTACTGAGAGGCTGCCTTCCTGTAAACATCCTCAGAAACCTACCCAAGATAATTGAAAAGATCAAGTTGACAACAAAACCTAACCATCACAGCATCCTAACATTTTTCCTTGTGCTGATTTTAAGTCTGCTTCACATGTCTGAATAGATGCTGATTTCTAACCATCTTACTCACTGTTTTCTTCCTTTCCTTATCGTACAGCTTAGGGCTAGGGGATTGCATATGAGTCTTGTTTGTAGAAGTGATAAAAACTCTTTTAGTCCCACGAGTTACTTAAACTGGATAACCATTGAAGGTTGTGGAGTCCCAACCAAAAGAAGAAGCAGAAAACAACTCTCCCCAAGCCCGAGGAATCAAAACTTCTCAGTGACACTAAATGGTACAATCAACCTGGGTATTAAGGAAGTTCATGAAATCTGCACAGATAGGATAAGATTATTATTCATTATGTAGCTACTTTGTGCTACTTTGAGGATATTTTCTGTCTATAGAGAGCTGATAATGTTGGGATGAGGCATGGAGAAAGATAGTTACTCAAAGGATGACAATATAGTGTGTCCAGCACCATAATGTACTGAGCCAAGGGGTAACTAATTTAAATTTTTCAGACACTGGAAGCTTCATACCCTTCTGATCTTTTCTTCTTTACTAGCTTAATATAATCTCATGTGAAAGGCACAGCACAGAGAAGAATTATCTAGCTGGTGCCTTTATTAAAGAAACATAAGGGGTGGGGAGATGACACAGTGGTTAAAGGAGTTTACTGGAAAAACCTGAAAGCCAGGGTGTGATTCCCCAGAAACCATTAAGAGCCTTTTGCCCTGGAATGCCCATTCTCTTTCTCTCTCTCAAATGATAATACACGATATTTTTAAAAAGAAACAAGGCTTGGGGAAAGAGCAGTTGATTGCACTTTTTTTTTTGTAGCGGCAGTAACGACCTGTTCACACTCATTGTACCTGGGGTGAAGCATTCCATGACTATCTGTGGGATGGATGGATGGATGGACAGACAGATGGATGAGGCAAAGCTAAAGGCCTTTGTTACCATTCGTCAGCTGTGTGCAGACTATCACAGCTCAAGTTCTCTCTGAGCATGCGCAATGCTCATCTGGGTCACAGTGTTATCATAGGGTCAGATCTCATTGATGAGCACCTGCTGTGTGAAAGCATTCACCTAAGGATTTCATATGTATTTACGCATCTCCACAATGAAAATAAGGGTCAGCTATTATTTTTCCCACACTATGGATAATTTTATGCAATTCATTCCCTGGTAAATTATAAAGTTCTCTATGATTCAAGAAAAAGACATTCTAATTATAATTTTTATTTTATTATTTATTTGTGTTCATGCTTATGTGCACATTCTTATATGTGAGTGTGGGCATGGATGAGCTTTGGTGTGTGTGGAGGTCAGAGGAGATCTTTGGGGTCAGTTCTTACATTTCTACCTCACTTGAGGCAGGATTTCTCACCCTGGATTCTCCCTGTGCTGTTATTCTTTGCTGTGTTTGCCATGAGCTTCTGGAAAATTCTCCTGTGTCCATCTGCCTTTCACCTTGCTATCAGTGTTATTATCAGTGAGCTGGGCTTATAGAAACTCATCATGGCTCAGGTATTCCAGCTTGAGCAGTGAGCACTTTATCCACAGAACCATCTCCCCAACTTCTATAAGTCTAATTTTTAATAGTCCAAGAGACAAAATCATGGAAATATCCTGTAGGAAGTTCTGCCTTTGTCTGCAACCCTGTATTTACCCTTTGTTACCTCTCTTTGAGATTCTAACTGTGGATTAGAATGCTAGGTGTGAATTAGATTTTGGGCAATTATTTTAATGCAGGAATGTTGGATGACAAAGATTTAAAAGCCTTTCAGAACTTCTTCAGGAAGACAGGTGTGCCTTTATTTTTGAGTATACAAATCTTGAAATTGGAACTTGAAAGCCATCAAGACCTGCCTATTGTGGGGGATCTGCTTTCTCTTGAGTCCCTCTTTTTGATGGGCACAGAGCGTCTGTTTCTTGAGCTCAACTCCCTCTTTATCCAGGTTCCTTTATCACCATGGTCTCTCTAACCCTCCTCATGAGCCATTGGCTTCTGCTCTCACAGATATATATCCAAGCTGTTTTGACTGTCATTTTCATTCTGTGAATAGTTCAGCTAATTTTCTCTTTGCTTGTCATACTATGAGGCTCTGGAACAAGGAGGACAAGCAATGTCACCAGTTTGGCCTCCTGGGAAGACAGTTAGGGCAGGAAGACAAACCTAGGATTGGAATTTCTCTCATGTCTTTTATTCCTGTCTACCATCTGGATTTAATACAGAATTAAGGTATCAATTTTATTGTTTGTTAAATTTAGTTTAAAAAAAAGCATGCTGCTAAATAGCCCTTTGTTTTAGTCAGCTCCAGGTTGCTGGGATGAACATCCAAACAGACACAGTTTATGGGAGGAAGGGATTTATTTCAAGTTTACAGATCCAGGGAAAGTTCCATAATGGCAAAAGAAGCTGGCTCCCACGCATACATCCAAACAGAGAGAAAAAAATTCACCAGCCAGCAAATACCAAAAGCAATAAGCACTAATTGGCAGCAAGCAGCAGGGACCCTGGCAGAACTCAGACCTCTCTGCATACCTTTGGACTGAAAATCAGATCCACCCCCAAACACACCTTAGGGCTGGAGCCCAGGATCTGCCCCCAGGCAGGCAGCTGGAGACTCAAGTTATAACCTTTAATAAAACACCTGAGTCTATGGGGGACAGACATTCAAACCACCACATCCCTATATTAGGAAGATTTAAGTAGAAATTTTAAAGCTTCTTTCTAAGTTAAGACAAATGAAACTTGCTAAACTTTTACTATGAGTAGTGACCTTAAGCTTGAATTGTCAGATAATGACTCCCCAAATTTTCAGTCTCTTTATTGAAATCATACATTTTTTAAAATTAATTTTATCTTTATTGTCCAAAATTAGATGCATTGATTGAGCAAATATTGTGCTTATATTCCCATTTCCTTCCTCCCTGTTCCCAATCCATTGGGCATCCTTCTCGGTAGGCACACTGAATCAATCCATATGGCAAGGGGTTATGGTTAGCACAAGAGGCATCAAGGTTGCCCCTGAAATCCTTACATTTTTTTTCTATTTTATTTTTAAATATATATTTATTGTCCATAATGAGTTACATTATTTAGTGGGCCAACAATGCGTTGTTATCCCGAATTCTCCAATTCCCCCCCCTCCCCATCCCTGATCAGTTGGATATCCTCCTCCGTGGGCTGTCTGTATTAGTCCTTGTGGCAAGGGATCCTGGATATCCTAGTACTCAGCCCAGTTCTCCTGGCCCAAGTGTGTTGTTACTGAGGGGTGCCATGCCTCTGGACAGTCTCCCCCACCACGGCTCTCACAATCTTTCCGCCCCCTCTTCCTCTTAGTTCCCTGAGTCGAGGTGGGTGAGTAATAAGGCTGCTTTAATGTTGTGAGCTTAGAGGTCCTTGTGTTGAAAATCCTTGGTTTCTGTCTCAATGGCCTATCCTGTGTTGATTGAATGACTGTGGTTATAGGTCCCTTGTTGATCTGTCATTGTCTGCTGGGTTCCCTATGGATCCTCCCCGATATGACTGTGATGGCTCCTCTCTTGCCAGGATCTCAGCCATCGGCCTACGGTTGGTTGGTAGGGTTAGATGGGCATTTTTAAAAAAGAGAAATAAATTGGAAAGTACAGATATGGTTAGTATGCTATGGAGATAAATTATTCATTGTTTCCTGACATTTCACTTTAGTTTTATATGTGTGGGTGTGATTTCTTAATGGGTGATATAGTCAAAAAACTTGAAAGCATCGGTGTGGTCTTTATGGCCTGCGCATCATATTCTGTGAACCAAGGTTCAAATCTTGGTTCCACTATCTAGGGGATAATTTTACCTTAACTCTCAATGCCACAGCTTTCCCCTCCAGTTAAATGGCATAATGAGAGTTATACAATCAAGATATTATGACACTGGGTAAAGTAATTGACATACATTCCACAAAGGGTAGCTTATTTAATTATTTTAAATAAAAATTTATCAGTTTAGGTTGAGTTACAGAAAGTTTCTAGAAATACTTTTTTTCCCAAAAAATATTTTTATTTACTTATTTGAGATGGGAGGGGGAAAGAAAAAGGAGGGAGGGAATACTGGTTTGCCAGGGCCTTCTGCCACTGCAGATAAACTTTAGATGCATGTACCATTTTGAGTATTTGGCTTGGTGTGGGTACTGGGGATTTAAACCTGGGCCATCAGGCTTTGCAAGCAAGTACTTTTAATTGCTGAGCCATCTCCCTAGCCCCAATTTCTAAAAATTCTTCACATCAGATATGACTGGGCATCAGAAAGTGGGATAGGAAGCAAATGACAAAATACCACAGTGAAACCATTTTGGGTGTTCCAGTGCTTGAAGAAGTTGCTTCCACATGCCCCAGATGTCCAAAGCTGTTTTCCAAAGCAAACATAATGTACAACAATATGAATTATTAGATTATTATGATGGCTCCAGCTCCAACCCAATACTGAGAGGTTTTTGAAAGGATTATGGGGGAATTTGTGGCTCACACAATTAGCAAGGAAAAGGAAAAGAGATAGAGAGTAATTTATTCCAGTTGCTGATTACTGTACAACAAATGCCCTAGGGCACACTGGTGTCAGATGACAGTCATTTTACTATGTCCTTCCATTGTATGAATCTGTAATTCAGACAAGGCATATGGATTATACTTGTTTCTGCTTCATTATGACTGAGCTGAGGTTGATTTGAATAGCTGGAGACTGGAATGATCTGGAAACTTCTTTACTCATGGCTGGGATTTGGGTGATGGTGAATTCAAAGGCTGGAACTGCCATTCAGCATCATCTGTCATGGCTTCCCTTGTGCTGGAGACTCCCTTATAATATGGTGGCTTCAAGACGGTGGCATCTCTCACATGAAGAAGGCTCACGACTAAGAATAAGTGCTTCCAGCAGACCAGGAGGAAGCCACATTGCCTTTAATTACATAGCTTCAACAGTTAGAGATTATCCCACAAGCCCACTCAGATTCAAGGAAAGGGGATAAAGCTCCTTCTCATTGGGAAGAATTATGGCCAAATACGTTAATTTTATGAGCAAGCCAAGCTAATGTATTTTGTACCCAGAAACTAAAACAAGTGACTTTATATCTGCAATTTTGCCTGTCCAATTAGCAGTTCATGTCCTAAAGTGACAATAGGGTTTGAGGGAGAAGAAACTTGAAAGGGTGGTATTAAGCAGAGTATTTTATCATGACTGTCATCATCTTCTGGTTCTCCATCAGTAAGACACAGACAACCTAGAAGAACAAAGAGGCAGCGAGGAGTCATGTAATTAATTCTGGGTAGTCCCTTAGGATGTCCTCAGGATACATTGAGCTTCCTGATGTTATTTTGCTTTGATTTATTCTGAAAAAAGTTTACATTTTATGTCTCTTTCCTCCAAAAGGTGGCAGGTGTATTCACCTGGAGACATGTTGAGATGGCCTTAAAAACTTAGTTGTTCTTGGGGGAGGGTGTTTGGGGGACGGAACACTTACTAGACTCACATAAGAGTTTCCCCCACCTTTCCATTCTTCCCACATTTTATAGCAGGTTTTATCTTACTGAAACCTGTTTGGGAACACTGCAGTGGGAGTTAGAAGAAGGCTTGGGTTTTTGTCCTGAGCTCACCACTGAAGGGTGGCCCGGACAGGTGATGTCACCTTTTGTCTACTGTGTGTTCTTTGAGGTCACCCTCAGTTTACAGTGACTCATTTAATGGCGTTGAGAGTGGGCCAAATATGTTAATTTTATGAGCAAGCCAAGCTATTCATATTGTATTTTGTACCCATAAACTAAAACAAGGGACTTTATATCTGTAATATTGCCTGTCTAATTAGCAGAGATTAAAAATTCAGTGTTGGTAAAGTGTATTAACACAGTGCTCTCCTTCCCTGCTGCTGAACACACTGTCGAACTGCTGCAGCTCCTCTGAAAGGCAATTAGACTTGTCTTCTTTATGTATCAAATATATGGATAAAGCATCTTTTCCTGTCATTTCTGGGAACTCATTTTAAAAGCATTATTAGACTACAAGGTCAAGATTTCTGTACAAAGACCTTCATTGTTATTCAATGTTATTTATTGTTATCCAATAATAGAAGCCACCTGAATTTCCAATAATGGAAGCATTATATAGTCTACACTATACATTGGCAATGAAAAATCAAGCTTTCTAGGAAAGTATTCATGAACAATGGATTTGCACAACTTTATTTAAATTTTTACATAATTAAAGCTTGCATAGAGGAAGAACAGGCAGGAACCACATGAAGATGTATATCTAGAATTGTTAGTGCTTTTTGTCCCCTTTTGGGGAAACTTTCTGCTTTTCAAAACTTTATAATGAATTCATATTATCTTTATAGTCAGAAAAGAAAATGAATGGTATGGGTAGATTTTTTTTTGAAGTAGGGTCTCCATCTACCTTTAGCCCAGGCTGACCTGAATTCACTATGTAGTCTCAGGCTGGCCTCAAATTTACAGTGATCCTCCTACCTCTGCCTCCCAAATGCTGGGATTAAAGGTGTTATGGTTAAATTTTGTTGTCCACTTGACCTGTTTAGTAATCTATAGTAATCTTGGTTGGGTCTCTGAGTTTGTTTACAGGAAGGATTAACTAAAGCAGGAGGTCCCTCCTCCAGAGTGAGCCCTTCCACAAGAGGTGAAGGTGGCCCTCTCAGTAGGAGGCAGGATGTAAGAAAGCTGGAGGGGAAGGAATCTCCTCTCTTCCTCCCTACCCCCCCCAACCTGTTTGCTGGTGTGTGTGTGTGTGTGTGTGTGTGTGTGTGTGTGTGTGTGTTGGTGGTGATGACAGCTCTCTCTCCCTGTGTTTGGACCTGTGAAAGAGACCCAGCCTCTTTTTCCATTATGGAACTTCCCTGGATTTGTAACTTCAATAAATCTCTTCCTCCCATAACTATGCCTGGTTTGGAGGTTCATCCCAGTGGTGTGTGGCTGACTATGACAAAAGGCCTGTGCTGCCGGCTTGGGTAAATGTTTTTTTACAACTTCATTTTTTTCTTTTAATTCTTGTTGATAGCCTGCCTGCCCAAAAAGGGACTAGGCAAGCTACTCTCTCATAGTGGCTGCTCC
The DNA here is from genome assembly GCA_004024765.1 of Zapus hudsonius. NCBI lineage: Eukaryota > Metazoa > Chordata > Mammalia > Rodentia > Dipodidae > Zapus > Zapus hudsonius. Next base: position 28,103 of record PVHP010014705.1, read on the forward strand.
CCTGCCATTCTCTGATTGCAATAGCAATTCCCATGATGAGAATTAGAGGTTATGGATGAGATAAAGTAAGGAAAACGCAGACAGGGGCTATGCTGTAGGAATATGGAGCTCCAGGACAGCCCCTGGCCTGCAAGAGGCCTCCTGCTTAAAGGTCTCAAGTCTACAAGAATATTGCTTGGATTTTACTAGAGTAAATGACCCTGCTTTGTAAGAACATTAACAGATTCTATGAAAATGCTGTTATCACTAACACACACACACACAAGCACACACACACACACACACACACACATCTCCCAAAGGCTCATTTTAGAGGAAGTTGTGATGGTTATGTTTTGTTGTCAACTTGATCTTTTTAATTATCTTGGGTGGGTCTCTGAGGATGTTTATAGGAAGGCAGCCTCTCTGTAGGGGGCAGGATGTAAAGAAGCTCAAAGAAGCTAGAAGTAAACATCCTTTCCTGTGTGAGCCATGCAGGAAGGAAATTCCAGAGACTCAGGAAGCCATTAAGTCTGGGGAAGGGTTGTAAGACCCCACCCTAAGCCTATATAAAGGAGAAGAAATTCTCTTTAGCCTCTCCTGTCTCTTTGCTGCTCTGTGTGTATGGTGTTGGTGATGGGTTTTTCTCTCTGCTTGGACCTGTGAAAGATAGCCAGCCTCTTTCACTGTTACAGAACTTCCCTCAATCTGTAGTTTCAATAAATACTTTCCTCCCCCAAATTATGCCTGGTTTGAAGATTCATTCCAGCGGCCTGTGACTGACAATGACAGAAGTTTTGTGCCAACTCCTAAGATTCACTTTATAGTTTTATAAAAAGGAGAAACTGAATCTGGAATCTCTGGAGGTGATTTGCACTTTGGGTGAATTCATCAGACTGTCCCAAACTCCATAGGGTTTGCTTTGTATCCATGCTTATGCAGGGCTGTACTCAATGTGGGCCCTTGACATGAGAGACAATTCCAAACTCACTACTAAACCTCAAAAATTCAAGCGATTGCCTTTCACCTAACAGTGAAATAAGTCTGTATTTAGAACAATGTACCTTTCAAACTATTCAGGAAACAATTGCAGGGTATAACATGCAGGCACTTTGCATCTTTTTTACTATCCCCCTGGTTTATAAAATTACATGATCATACTATGAATGTTACTATGCCACACATTATATTTACAGGTCCTTGAGCAATAAATCTAGGGAGCTCTATGGTTTACTTTGGGATACAGAAAAGCATGTCTCTCTTATGAGGATGAAAAGTATGTACACTGGCTCCTCTTGAAATGTTAACACTTTGTATTTCTTAATTCCATCTAATTATTAAAATCAGGAGCAGAGTCAATACCTTTATTAAATAATGATGGCATAAAGCATAGCTAATAGACTGAGGTTGCATTATTAGAGTTTGTTCTTCTAATGTATTCACATTCACTAATAGGGTACTTTTCAAAGCACATTATCTGAAAGCATTTTGTGTTAAATTTGCTATTGTTGTAGATTATTTACAGTTTGAAATGGATGTACCTGATTAGATCAGGTTTCCCAGGAAAGGAAAAAAAAATCTTGCTTTTTTTCCCCCTAATGTGCATATGATGTTGCTGGATATTGGGGCTCAGTGGGCACCTACACAGGGGTTCTAGGTTCTTATGTCCTAGAACCAGGAGTTGGACAGAGAAATGTGAATAGTGGCAGAAGCAAGGGCGGTGTATGAGAACAAAGGTACTCTTCTAAAGGCAGATGAGAGCCAGAACAGCAGTTCAAAGGCATCTCAGTACCAAGGATGTTGGCTTTATGTCTCATGGTCTTTCTTGCACATGCTCTGTTATATGTAGGTTTATAGCCATGTATCCAATGTCTTATTAGCATCTTAAATCTCCTCCCAGGCTGTGTGTGTTTTAGTATTATCATGAACCACAGGTCACCTTCAGAAACTCTGGAGTACCTCTTTGCCTGAGGGGCTAAAGGCTTCCACCAGTTTGGGGTGCCTTGGTTTGTGAGGTGGTCCAGCCTTCCTGTTGGCCAAATGGTTTTCCTCTTATGCTATTTTGTAGCCTTTGTGTAGCTACAAAGCTTCTCAACCTCATACTCTTCCTCACTCCCCTTCTTCACATATAGACAGAATGCCCAAACTGAGGGCTAAATACATAGGAAGTTTATAATCCCCCAAATGATAACAAAATCCAGGAAACTTCACAGAAGTTAGGCGTTTAAGTAATATGCTAGGAAGTCACTAATCATAATAGTTGATCTCAGCATATGTGAAGTTTTGTGTCACTAAATAGCTAACATTATTTTGAATTACATATGGGAGTGGGCTCCATGCTCTTGCTAAAGCTTTGAGTTTCAAATCGCCTAATAGTACAGCCCAAACAAGTAGAGTGAGCTTAAGCCCTCTTAGCATTTGTAGTTTTAAAAGAAGCTATTGACTGAGGTGCAGTGGCCCAAGGAAATACAGTCAGGGTCAGCAGGTGTGTCCCTCCTTCCTCTCCATCCCAAAGGGCAAAACAGCCCACCAGGACTCTGCAGGTCCAGGGTCCTTTGGTTGCAGAAAAGAGCAGCTCTGCTGACTCATGCATCCACGGGAGGTCTTAGCTGCAGCCCATGGATGGTGTACAGGACAGATGGAATCATTCATGTGTCCTCTCAGATGCAGATGGAGGCAAAAGCTCCTTGGAAAATGGAGTCTCTTAAGGTAAGAAGAAGTCTGAAAAGCCACTGCTTTCCACAGTATGGAGTAACTCAGAGCAGTTGGTTATACAGTGATGAGGTCATTCGTGCATATTTTATCACTCTGAAAAATAGTAAATTTAATAAATAGCCAACCATGAATAATATTCTGATAAATACAGAAAACACTTCAGTAGTATTTCCATAGAGGGAGGATACTTTCCTAAAGTCATTTAATATGTCGCTGATAGTTTACAGTGACATTTTCTTTTTGCCTCAGGTATTTCAGGGGTTTATCTAATTGGGTCCCATCTTGGCTGATTTCAGCGTGACCTCTCTCACTTGTCTATATCAGCTAAGAGTTGCTAAGGTAGGGCTGCTGGCTTTAGCTGGGTTTTGCTCATCTGGTTGGAGGATCGGTTGGCTGTTAGCTGATCTAGGCTGCCTCATTCCTGGGCAGACCTGACCTGTCTCTGCCCATGTGTCTTTTACCTGTTAGTGAGCTAGCATGGACATGTCCTCAGGCAACAGCAGAGGGCAAGAGTGAACAAGTCCAAGAGCATATTTGGCCAGGTAAAGCTTATGCTGGAGCTTGTATTGTTAGCATCTCATTGGCCAAAGCAAGTCACATTGCTGGGCCCAGATTCAGAGTAGGTGTTTCAAGGTTACATGGCAAAAGGCCCTGGAACTAGAGTGAGGTAAATAGCTTAGAGTGTAAGGGCAGTGGACCACATGGTTATGTGGCTTGTGCTGCTTGTGTGAGAATTCTTGTTGCCTACGTCTTCCATCCTTTAAGACTGGGTTAGAACTTTATAATAGCACTGTAGAAACGATGGCCTTAGAAACTAGTTTCCAACTGGAAGAATTAAATATGAGTGGGAAGAGGAGTCATTTGCATTCCAATGGCTTTCCTGGACATAAGCTTGGCGAATTCATCAGAGTTTTATCATGAGGAAGTGGACTGAGTCTTCGAAAAGATAACCGAGAGAAAAGGAATTAATGAGGGAATGGGGAAGACATGGAAGGGAATGTCTACTGGCTTTGTGACATGGAGAGAAATATTAAATCCAAATGGACCGGATGTCCTTCACCTCATCATCAATGAAGTAGTAGGCAATGAATGAACCCCCCTTTTTAAACCAGATTAGTGCAAATCCCTTATTGACTACACTGAAAGAGGCAGTGATTTGGGCAGCAAAGAGACTGATATTCAGAGTATATGGCAATGAGCTTTTGGGGTCTCCAGTTGGGAGAAGTACTTCTTCAGTTAGCATGAGTTTCTTTGTGTGCAGTTTCCTGCTTTTAAATCACGCCATGTGCAAGAGTCATAGTCCTGGTGGCTAGTGTACAGTCCTGGGAGGTTAGGAACTGCTGTGCAAGTAATTTCCAGTTGTGCAATCTCTGCCATGCAAATCAGTCTCATGCAATAAGGTAGTCCTGATTAGAGGGTTGGGGTCACAGGGCGCAGGTGCCACTCTGTGGTCTCAGATGACAATATTGACCAATACTTAGTCTTTATATAAATACTGTGTGTGGTGGTGGGGTGGGGTGGGGTTAGGGCCCATTCTGGTTTGGGTTGGTAAAAAGAGCAAGAGACAGCAGCAACCTATCACTGAAGTGGAGGATATTAGGAGAGTCTTCACTTTCTCATAGTATCAATGCTATTTTGAATGCAGGCCATCTCCTATAAGTTGTCAGAAAGGGAAATAACCCAGCTTTGTAAATGACCATTGGAAGGATTGGCGTACTTGAGCCTTAAACTGCACGATATCTATTTCTGGGCTTAAATAAGTAGAGATGCAAGAGTCAAGTGGTTGGAATGTGATTATTTCTCTTTCAAACATATTGCACAGCACCTTGTAATTTCCCAGTCTCTTACACACACACACACACACACACACACACACACACACACACACACACACTTCATGGTTCTAAGTGCATTTTTGGCAAATGCTTAACCACAGAGCATACTAATTGCCATCGATAAATATTTACTTTGGATTCTGAAGGCAACCCTGGGGGGTAGATAGTTTTTTTTTTTTCTTCCGAGGTAGGGTCTCCCTTTAGCCCAGGCTGACTTGGAATTCACCATGTAGTCTCAGGGTGGCCTCGAACTCATGGTGATTCTCCTATCTTTGCCTCCCGAATGCTGGGATTAAAGGAATACACCGCCATGCCCAGTGTAGAGAGTTTTATACAGTTTTCTAGTAGAAATGCTTAATCTAAAGTTCAAATACTTCATCTGGGATACTGGATATGGGCTAATTGATTTCCTTGCCAAATTCTAGTTTTCCAGATGGGGGAGGGACTGAAGCTCAGATGAGTTAGGTTACTTGTTCAAGGTCACATTGCCAATAAGCAGAGCTGAGGAAGTACTCAAGTCTCCCGAGTCCTCTCTCAGAACTCCTTCTACCACACCCTGGTGACTCCAATCCACTTCCTTAAGTGAAGATACCAAAAACATCCCATCTTTTATGTCTCCACATCTATAAGTGCTATGGAAATCTTTTTGCAATGCAAAGTGTGTCTGGAAGGCAATCTATGTATTTTTCTCTAATCAAGAATGTATTGTTCAACTTCTGAGCAGACCTAAAATTTCCTGGCTGTAATTTCTGAGCCCATGATGTTGCTTATCCCCTAAAATGGACAAAGGACTGTACTGCCAGGGGAGTGGCATCCAACGTAAGGGGAAGCTGTGGTGTCGCTTGCCTGAACTATGTGGTTAGATTCCAGCAACCTTTCACATTTTCTTTGAGTATATGTTTGAAATGGCATATTTTCAATTGTGTAAAAATCTAAAAAAAATACTTCACCATAATTCAGCCAACAGGGTGCAAAATTTTATTGTCATAAAATTTCGTATTGCTTCACTGGATGTTAATGGAAGGCAGTATTCTTAATCAGTTTGGACTGTCACAAAACCCAAAGAAATAAAAATAAAGTCAACTTAATAGGGTTAAGCCAATCTGTAATAAATACACACAGCTACAGATTGAATGGAGAAAATCCCAGATGACCATGGTGAGAGTTTCTGCCTAACATGCCTGCCTCTCTCCTCCCTGATCAAAGCAGACAGTCATGCCTGAAGCCAATGGCCGGTTACCTTATGTTCAACTTCATACTAGCTCAAGGTTTTGCAAAATGTAACATATGCATTATGCTCACGTATATATATTTAGTTCCTGATGTACAGATGGGTTTTCTTACTGAAGACTGCTTATAAATAGGTTGTTTATAACCCAAGACACATTTTCTCATAGAAAATTTCCACCTGAACACATTTCCTAAATTCCCAAAGCTGAGCTTTTTAGCAGCTCACGTTTGTGGGCAGGTTCTGATGCCAACTTTAAAACCTTTTAAAGTAAAACTGCAGCTTGCTTTGCACAAAGGGATGGTCCTTAGAGTTGGCCCAAGACTTCAAGCCTCAGGCCTCAGTATTGCATCCTGGTCTCAGCAGAGATGGTCAGGTGATAACCAGGTCTGTTGATCTCACTCCTGAGCACAAAGCAGGACTACATTTCCCAGGGTCTCTTGCTATTTAACACAGCCTACAGTTTGCTATTGTCCACAAATGGGTGTGAAAGTAATGCATGCCAGGAATTCCCAGGAATTCCAACTTTTCCTCTCATTGCTTGGAAGAAAAGGTCCTTGAGCCTCTCAGGGCAGGTCAAGGCCTGCTATTGTTTCAAAGGCTGCCTGCTGCTATATACTCACATGGATTGGTGGATATATAAAAACATACATCTTGACTGTGCATAGCCCCTGAACTGTTGGGGTTTATCTACTATAGCATCTAACAGTAACTGATGCTTCTTATCAGCCTTGTGCCCTTGGGGTTAAAGTACATAGGACTTAACTTTTCAGGAAGAAAGGGAGGAAAATGGAGTGAAAACTGGGAGGAGGCTCAGGTTAAAGGGCAGCTGTCAGGCCAGTGGAAGAGGAAGGTTTCTTGCAGTGCAGATGTGGTCCAAGCCAAGAGTAAGAGGAGGGGTGACTCAGTCCTGCAGGTGTGGCAAGGGCTGCCGGCAGAACAAAGTCAATGTCATTAGAAGCTGCGTGCCTTTAGGTTGCATCATAGAAAGATCTCATTAGTTCACGTACTGGCTTTATATATCTATGTGCTCCTTTCTGAAATATCTGTGTCTCAATTTAAGGTCATCTTGACAGCCAGAGAAAATGTGACACCTACTTAGGAAGCTGCAGAAGGTGAGAAGATTCACTTCTTAGGACTGTGACAAGCCATGCTTCCCAAGGCTGCTCTTGGCCAGTGATAGACACTACAGCTTAGATGGCTCTTCGCTGGTAGGTGAAGGGCTTCTCCGAGAGCTGACTTTGGACGACTCCCCAGAGTTCAGAAAGGCAGTTAGGAAATTTCCTCTTATCCTCTCTATGTTTTTTTTCCCCTCCCACTGGTGTGTGTCTTGGTAAATGGCATGCACATTTAACTCATGCTTCTCAATGGATCTGAACTAAACTGAGAAGTCATTGCAATCATTCCATTTGGAAGTGTAGAAAGGGACTCATTCTCTTAAAGTATGAAGGAGACTGTGGTTACCTGTTGCAGTTGCCTGAGTAGGTGAGAATCTATTTATTATAGATACTGAATGGTTACTGTTGAGCAGTTTATAGGTTCGTTGGTAAGGAAGGCATGGTTAGGAAGGTTATACTGAGCCCTGTGGGGCATCAATCTAGAAGTTCAATTAGCAAGAGCCTTTAAGAAAAAAAAAGTTTTAAAAAAAGATTTGCTTGTGTGTGTGTGTGTGTGTGTGTGTGTGTGTGTGTGTGTGTGTGTGTGCAGGTACATGCACCTGCCGATGTGTGGGTGTGGTCAGAGGACAACAAAGTGTGTGCTATTCTTCCACCTTCTTTTACTTAAACTTATTATTCACAACTTCCATAAATATAAACAATATACCATGATCATAACCCCCTCTGTGATAGATTGAATAGATGTCCCCCCAATGGATTCAGGAGTTTTATTAAAAGCTTTTCTCCAGCTGCCTAGCTGGAGGAGATGTCACTGTGTGTGTAGCTTAGGGTCCAGCCCTAAGGTATTACTGAGGGTGGATCTGGAATTCTAGCCTACACCTATGGGGTGCAGACAGCAGCCTAAGCTCTGCCTGAGGTCCCTGTGGTTTGGCTGCGTATGTGTTTGTTTCTGGAGGTGCTGGTGGTAGTTTTCTCTCTCTGCTGGATCTGTTGAAGCTTCAAATAAATCTCTTCTTCCTCACATAAACTGTGCCTGGTTTGGAGGTTCATCCCAGCATCATGAGCTGTCTGTGACACCTTCCCCTCCACCCCAAATCTCCACTCCATTGAATCCCTTTTTATTTCTGACTAGTCTCTCTTCGACTTTGATGTCATTTTTTTCCTTTATGCAGATCTTGTGTAGGTAGCATCAGTCACTGTGAGATCATGAATATCAAGGCCATTTTGTGTCTGGATGACAGCATTGTAAGTAGTCCCTCCCCTTCCTTTGGCTCTCACATTCTTTCTGCCACCTTTTCCTCAATGGTCCTTGAGCTTTGGAAGGTGTGATAGAGATGGCTCACTGTTACTTCTGAGCACTTTGGTGAGTTTTGAGTCACCCCAGTGGCTGCTGCCCTCTGATAAAAGAGAGAGTAGAATTAATATGGCTGTAAACAAGTATTTAGAGGGCAGTTTGGTAGGCATAATATATCCATTTAGCCAGACAATAATGGTAGTCCCCCCTAGAGTTTATGACCTTCCAAACCCTAGGCTTTTGATTAGTCTTTCAGTATGAGATAGGAATTCCCTCTCATGGAGTGAGCCTCAAGTTCAACCAGAAAGCAGTTGGTTTCTTCAAAACAGACTTGCCACAATTGCATTAGTCGGTACATTTGGCCTGACTAGCTAGGCATAGAGCTTGCAAGGTCCACTGCTAGTTAAGGCCTGTGATGACTTTTCTCATTCAACAGGCTGCATAGATCTTTCCAGCATCCAGCTAGTCAACAGGAGGAGGCTTCAAGCTCAGCTGCAGCTTCTTTTCCTGACGCCCAAGCATATCTGCTGCCTTCTTTGGGACAGGGGCCTGGGTGCTGAAAGGAACGTTAATCTAGCAGGCTCAAGAGCTTTGGATTTTTTGAACTCTGCCTTCCAATGTCCTAGGTGTGTTGGGATTGCAGATGTATATCCAGCTTTACATGGGTGTTGGGGTGTTCAACTCAGGTCAGCTAGGTTTTGCAAGCACCTTTAACCATTAAACCATCTTCTCAGCCCCAGTGATTTATTTTTAAACATACAAATTTCTGGTGGAGATGGTAGAACAAAAGGAAAAGCGTATTTTTGCTAAGACCTTGCAAAGCTGGATGATCTGCATATGAGATCTCATTAGGTTATTCAATGAAAATGCATTTCAGGAAGATAATTTCATGCTAAAGAGCTGATGAATTTCAGAGAGGGCAAATAACGGGAGGCAGAGCTGTGATCTGAACTGGTCCTGCCTGGCCCACATCCTCACATAGGGGACTATTTTGCCACATGTCTTTTCAGAGAGCAATTTTACAGTGAATTTTGGAAAAGTTCCATCTGATTTCTTTCTTTTTCTTTTTTTCTTTCTGACAAAGAAAGGTTGTGACTAATCAGAGTGTGTGGAGAGGGCAGGTCCTCCTGCTACAGCTCTTTGGATTCACCCCTGCCTGTCCCCCCCCAACCCCTTCCACATCTTCTTCATGTGAAATGTCTCATAATTAAAAAAGCACAGATTCTATACAGACACTGGGTCTTTTCAGTATAGACTACATTTCCAAAAGTGGTTATTATGCATGGATGTGCTTGGCGAATTAGATTGCTGTGGTCTTGACTCTAATTGCCCTGTCTAGATATGCGATTAAGCTTTTGTTCTTTGTCTCAAGATGACCGGTCAATGGAGTTGTGTGGCTTTAATTTCATCTGAAGTGCAGTTGGAGAACAGGCAACAGAGGCTGGTGCTTTTTTCTTCTCTTGCTTAGATACTAGGACTGTTATTTCAGTATATTCAGGTTGTATTAAACACTACTAGTGATATGAAATAGTGTTATGTTATGACCAGATTTTTGAGAGCAATGTGGAGCTTTTACTTTAAAAGACTGTGTACACCAAAGGGTACAAAGATTGAGATTTTATTTGTGCCCCAGCCCGTATTTCCAGAGGACAGAGGATATAAATGTGGAGCTTGTGGGAAGTGGAGGAAGCATATTTAATATAAAACTGAGGGTTCCTATCATGGAACATCTGTTACCATGACAACAGATTCAAATGCTGGAAAGATCCAAGCATTTAGGCAACTTAACTAGATGTTTTTGACACTATGAGAACTCTCTCTCTCTCTCTCTCTCTATATATATATATATATATATATATATATAAAATTTTTATAATTTGTATATTTTTTGGACTGGCTGACACAATATTGAGACATGGCTGTGACAACAGGAGAATTGCACAAAGAATATATTTTCTAAGTAGCAACTTGAGTCAGGAAAGCAGGCGCCGAGGCTGCCCTCCTCCCTGATGTGGGAAAGTCAGCGACATGGGGCTACAGCACCCCTGTAGAACAAATTCCACGTTCACTCTTTTCTGCACCTTGATACCACTGACAAAGAGGCAGGGTAGCTGTTTGAGGACACAACATAGAAAAGGGAAAAAGGAATTTCCTAACAGAAACACAATATGTACCCTGCCAGGGGCTTCTTTTATTACCTGTAGTCACTTTTCCCCCCTCTTTTGGGAAAATGCCATAGAAAGTTGGTATTCTCTTCATGTTCAGTTTTGGTTATAAACTCCCAGCTTTACCTCTATCGTCAAGTGCTTTAGGTTGAAATCTGAAAGCAGATAAAATGAAAATTTCCATGTTTATAAAGCAACACGGTTCAAGTTCTATGAACATAACTCTTCAGTTCACCTTATGAGCAGGTCTTAGAGAAAAAGTCACAAGGGAGAGGAGATACCACTAAGTGTCCCTTCCCTCTGTGTTACTTGG
>PVHP010014706.1:0-38632 GCA_004024765.1 Zapus hudsonius
GGAAGGGAAGGGAAGGGAAGGGAAGGGAAGGGAAGGGAAGGGAAGGGAAGGAAGCTAGCTGGGTTGGTGGCAAGCGCCTTTAAATCCCAGCGCTTGGGAGGTGGAGGTAGGAGGATCACTGTGAGTTCGAGGACACCCTGAGACTACATGAAAATTCCCACTAGTGAGAGATCCTACCTTGGAAAAACAACAGTAACAACAGTCCCACAAGTGATCAGTGCACCTTGCAGGTGGATTAATGGAAAAGGAGTTGCATAAATGCAAGAACAAAACACACAAAAAAACTAGTGTTTAAGATCATTTTACTCTCTTACAATGTTCTATTTTACAAGATATTTTATATCATTCCCTGAAATTTCAGAATATGACTATTTATATATGCTTTCAAATGCATTATGAATATTAATGAGCTCCTGCTCTTTTCATGGTGTAAAGTGTTTTGATAACAGACTCAATGCAGAATGCACTTAGATAATGGTATCTAAATGCTTTCTGTGTTATGAACTTATCATCTTAAAGTTTGCCAAGTTGTCCTAACCAAGCTTCTTGCCAGAAGCAATCTGCCTCACTCTATAGACTCTCGTTTAGGAATATTTGCCCATGCTACTTTATGGTTTCCTCTCCTAAAAACAGTTTACATTGGAGCCCTCACAAAGACTGTGTGAGTATCCTTTGCTCTTTAAGTGGACAACTGTTCACTTTCATCTCCTTTTAAAAACAGGGTAACTCTATTACATCCAAATAACACTTGGCTATATTTTTCTGTAAAATTGAGACACATTAACATTTTCCATCTCATCCATTTACCAATTAAATCTGGTTGATGGCAATAAAATAACACAACAAATTAGCCATGCCCTTTTTTTTTTTAAGATTTTAAATTTTTATTTGGGAGACAGAATGAGCATGGGTACGTCAGAGTCTCCAGCAACTGTTCATGAACTTCAGACACATGACACTTTGTGCATCTGGCTTTATGGGGGCACTGGAGAATCAAACACAGACCTTCAGGTTTTGCAGGCAAGCACCTGAACTACTGAGCCATCTAGATTTTTTTTTTTCTAAAGAAGTATAAAACAGGGAGGCTGAGGTAGGGGTTATCACCATGAGTTCAAGGCCAGCCTGAGATGAGATAGTGAATTCCAGGTCTGCCTGGGCTAGAGCGAGACCCTACCTCAAAACAAAAAAGTAGTATCAAACAAAACTTCCATCCATATTTTTGGTTACTTTGAAAGAGAGAACCAAAGGGACAGGGAGAGTCAATATAAAAGAGAACCAAAAATTTTTTTCTACCCATTTCTTGTCATTACGAAGCAAGGTATCATACACTACTGTTGCAGTCACCTTCTCATTGCTGCACAAAGAACCCAAACAAAAGCAGTTTGTGGAAGGAAAGGGTTTAGTTTAGCTTACAGACTCCAGAGGAACCTCCATAATGGCAGGGAAAACAATGGTATGACCAGAGAATGGACATCACCTCCTGGCCAACATCAGATGGACAACAGCAGCAGGAGAGTATAGCAAATGCTGGCAAGGGGAAGCTGGCTATGATACCAATAAGCCCACCCTCAACACCGTACCTCCAACAAGGTTCAAATACCAAAAGTGCCATCAGCTGGGGATCAAGCATTCAGAACACATAAGTTTATGGGGGACACTTGAATCAAATCACCACATTCTGCCTCTGGCCCCCCATAAACTGATAACCATACACAATGTAAAATGCAATGCATTCAGTCCAACCTTAAAAATCCCTGCCTGCAGTTTTTATCAATCACAATGATAGTCAAATACCCCCATTATTCAAAGTCTTTCAACTGAGCCATAATAATAATAATAATTTTTAAAAAACATAATGGCACAAAACAGATACTCACACTGCAAAAGATGGCATCGCAAAGACAGACTGAACAAATACAAGATTTAAAACAAGGGCAACATCGGCCTGGGCAGGCGGGCAGAGCCAGGGGAAGGGTGTCCTATGGAAGATGCGGACTCGAAGTGCGGTGACTAGGGAAAGTGACGAGCTGCCCTTGCTTGTCGGTGAGGGACGATCGCGCTCGCTAGCCAGCCAACGTGTCAGCCACCTATCAGCGGGTCCTTGATAAAGTGGAGCTGCTGCTATGGGAGAGATTGAGGCCATTTTACAACCAGCCGGCAGGTCCTATAACAGTTGTTTTCTGGGCTCCAATTATGAAATGGAGGTTGGTGTGTGCTGGATTAGCTGACATGGCAGACCTGCAGAGAAACTCAGCACAGCTCAGTCTGCTGTGTTAATGGCCACAGGGTTTATTTGGTCAAGAAACTCACTTGTAATAATACCCAAAAATTGAAATCTCTCTGCTGTTAATTTCTTTTGGGGGGCAGCAGGAGCCCCTCAGCTCTTTTGTATTTGGAGATATAACCAAGAACTAAAAGCCAAAGCAATCAACTAAGAGCATTAGAGCATCTGGACAATATAGATGTGGACATAAATGTTGGGACCTTGTTTATTAACATGATGGATGATAATAAACGTTAACATTTGAACAGAACACACCTAGCTGTAACTACAAATTAAAACATGATTCCACAGACAAATAAAGCAAACTTTGCAAATCCAATGATACTCTCTCTCTTCCAGCATTTATTATACTCCATAATACCAGGTGGGCCACCAACTTGTTAATCCAGGGGGAACAAAACCAACTTTGAAGAGGAGAAAACCTCCTTCAGCATTCAGGCCCCTTCCTTAAAAAGAGTCTGCATCCTTCCTGCTGTCCCCATGCAGATCACTGGCCCAGTCTCAATGGTTGTCATCTCTCAAACAATTGCAGCTGAACGGGCAGCAGTTTCAGCCCAGAGATTTTCTTTCTTTCTGTGCCATCTCCATCTGCTCACACCAGTCTTTATCTATACAAAGCAACCCTGCACAAGTTCTCAGGACACAGGCAGGCAGAATGCAGAAGGCGTCTCACACAAACTGCTTCTAGAACAGTCCCGACAAAGTTCCTTCTCACTCAGTCTGTAGTTCTTACTGCATTCAGGTCTTTCCAAGCAGAACCCATCAAGCTGTACTTACAGCACTGCAAGATGTCTCTTAGGCCAAGATTTTGAATCCTTCCACATTCCTCCTGCAAATCAGTTCCAAAGCCACAGCATCAGGGTTTTCTAGCAGCCAACAACCAGCCCCATTCTCTGGTACCAATTTAACTGTTGCAGTCAGCTTTCTCGTTACTGGCACGAAGAACTTGACCAAAAAGCAGCTTGTGGAAGGAATGGATTTATTTGGCCTTACAGACTTGAGCGGAAACTCCATGAAGGCAGGGAAAATGATGGTATGAGCAGAGAATGCCCATCGCCTCTACTACAGCAGGTGGCAAACAGCAGTAAGAAGGTGTGCCAAACACTGGCAAGGGGAAGTTGGCTATAACACCCATAAATCAGCCCCCAACAGCACACCTCCAACAAGGTTCCAATTCCAAAATTGCCATCAGCTGGGAATTGAGCATTTAGAACGCATTAAGTTTATGGGAGACGCCTGAATCAAACCAAAACTACTATGGATAATAAAGGGTCAACAGGGCTGGAGAGATGGCTCAGCAGTTAAGGCACTTGTCTGGAAAGCCTCACAATTCCCCAGTACCCATGTAAAGCCAGATGCACAAAGGGACGCATGCATCTGGAGTTCATTTGGGGCAGCTGGAGACCCATTCTCTCTGTGTGTCTTCTATTTTTATTTGCTTGCAAGTAAATAAATAAAAATATTTTTTAAAGAATAAAAAATAGGGCTGGAGAGATGGCTCAGCAGTTAAGGCACTAGCCTCTAGTGCTTAAGGTCCTGGGTTCAATTCCCCAGTACCCACATATGCCAGACCCACAAGGTGGTGGGCCTGGTGCTCTCTCTCTCTGCTTGAAAATGAATAAATAAAATGTTTTAAAAAATATTTAAAAAAAAAGAATAAAAAATAAAGGGTCGGGGGCTGAAGAGATGGCTTAGCGGCTAAGGTGTTTGCCTGCAATGCAGAAGGACCAGAGTTCGATTCCCCAGTGCCCATATACAGCCAGATGCACAAGAGGGCGCATGTGTCTGGAGTTCATTTGCAGTGGCTTGGAGGCCCTGGTGAGCCCCTATTCTCTGTCTGCCTCTCTCTCTCTCTCTCAAATAAATAAAATATTTTTTAAAAAATAAAAAATAAAGGGTCGGGGCTGGAGAGATGGCTCAGCGGTTAAGGTACTTGCCTTCAGTGCCTAAGGCCCCGGGTTCAATTCCCCAGTACCCACATAAGCCAGATTCACAATGTGGTGGCCCTGGTGTGCGCTCTCTCTCTGCTTGAAAATGAATAAAATATTAAAAAAATAAAGGGTCAACAGACACTTTTTATATGTATATCTGACTTTTTCCCTGAGAACATAAACTAGCTTATTTTCATAGCACCCCATGGCTAAAATGAGATGTGCTATCTTCTTACATTACAAATTTACAAATTAGTTTTATGGTATATCTTAAAAACATGAAGTGTTTGCTTATGTTTTATAAAAACATCCAACCATTATGACAGCTTCTGACCCCCAGGGGGAGTCAGAGTGGCAGCCATGGCAGAGTTCTTGCCAGCTCCAAAGAAATAGAGGGACAGATTCTGAAGTCTGCCTAGATTCTGGCAGCTGGCCACGTGACCTGCAAGAACGTGTTAGGGGGTGGCAGCTGCCATAAGTGATAGGTTCCCATTCATCAGGTAAGCGTCAGCCACACTCAGAGAGCACAAAAGCAGCTCTGAGAATGAGAGCTGGATGGAGCGAGCTTCCACTCCCCGTGCTTCTCTCCACTCCACTTCTGCAACTGCCAGCACCGAGAACATCAGCTCTTTTTGTTCCTCTGTCCTTCTTCCACCTCATACTGACATGAACACCAGGAGAGTCCTCTCTCCTTCCCCTCCCCTCCCCTCCCCCACACCACCATTCTACTACTCTTCCGTTGAAGTGTTTGTTTAGTGGAAGCTGATATACCAAGGAATCAATACAGCATCATGGAGTAGTTACTAGCTATCCTGGTTACATGTTTCAAGATGGTGCCTATAAAAACAGCACTGGAAAGACACCTGTCTTGAGAGCACTCTAGTTCAAAGCTAGCATCTGACACTGTGACTTGGCAACTCCTTTAAAGGCCTTCCAACATTTGCAATTTCCCTGCCAGAGAACAGGGTCCTTCATGCTCAGCACTGTTACAAAATGTCTCACTCACTAATACTCAGAGGAGGTCACAATTTTCCCAGCAAAAGTAAAATTGGAGCTGACACTTCCTGGTGGAATGCAGTTATCAGCTGGTATTTACCTCGCAAACTCTCAGGTAAGGGTTCTCTAGTCAATCAAACCACAGCACAGCTTTCAACAAACAGCACAGGGATGCATTACAACTGCCTATCCTTAACATCACACTAATGCTAAAACCAACAGAGAAATAAACACGTTTTTCTTAAGTGTGTAAAAAATGTAACATGCCTTGTGACGTGTAATACAAATACTAAATACAATAACTATGGCTCTGACTGGGGTGATGGCTCAGCGGTTGAGGGTGCTTGTTAGTCCCCAGCACCCACATGAAGCCAGATGCAAAGTGGCCAATTCATCTGTGATCCCAATGTCCATCAACAATGGTAGGAGGAGCCAGGAATCCATAGCATTCCTTTGCAATCTTACAGTTTGTTCACAGGAGTAAAGAAGGTGGAGCACAGACACCTTGAAGCTATCCTCCTCTGAGCTACAGACATGTGCCATGGCATGAGCACCCATGCACACATACTCATTAATTAATTGGTATTTAAAGAGAGAGAAAATGAATGAGAATGGGCATGCCAAGACCTCTAGCCACTGCAATCAAACTCCAGGTATATGCTGTGCCACTTTGTGCATCTGGCTTTATGTGGGTACTGGGCAATTGGACTCATGCCATCAGGCTTTGCAAGCAAGAGCCTTTAACAGCTGGGTCATCTCTAACACTGATTTATTGACTTTTTTAAAAAGTTTTTTCAAGAGTTCAAGGGTCTCACTCTAGCCCAGGCTGGCCTAAAATTAGTCTCAGGCTGGTCTTGAACTCAGAGCAGCAATCAGCCTCTGGAATACTGGGATTAAAGGCACCAACACACTGTACTAATTTATTGATTTTAAAGAAAGAATAACTTGGGGGCTAGGGTGATAGCTCAGTGGTTATAAGGTGCTTGCTTGCAAAGCCTGATGGCCCTGGCTGGGTTCAATTCCCTATTATATGTATAAAGCCAGATGCACAAAGAGGCGCATGTATCTGGAGTTCGTTCACAGCAGCAGGAGGCTCTGGTGCGCTCTTATTCCTTCTATTCATTCATTCTCCCCCCCCCAGGCTCAAAAATAAAGTAAAATAATAGAAAAGGAGGGAACAAACTACCTGTGACTATAAGAAGCAAATGCATGACAAGAGGCCTGAGGTAAACTACATATAGGGAGTGTTTTCCAGGGCACCAGTCTTGGGGAAGGAAGAGGCAGGGTCTTAGAATCCTCAGCAGATCCATCTCCCATCAATTCAGTTTCTCCAAGGAATGAAGGTTGTGTTTACTCAATGTTAGCTGATGTCCAGAATGAGAATATTTAAATTCGCATTCAGTGACATTTATCTTCTATGTCAGGGGTCATGACTGATAAGGGCTTCCAGAAACATTCATTCCAAGATATTCTTCCAGCTGCCTTGGAAGAAGTGGACCCCTCTATCCTACGAAATCATTACCCACAATCCCCTCTGCATTAATTAAGCATACAATAAAGTACAACACATAAAGCCACAATAAGCAATACAGAGAAAAGGATTCAAGACATGAAAAAATGTATTAATTTATTCCGCGCAATGCACTTGTAAATCTTCCACTTTCAGTCAAGATCACAGTACAGTTTAATAGGCTGGTTCAGGGACCAATTAACCCTTTTATATTTAAATCAATCACTGACTCCTCTCCGAATAATTTCGCTTCTACATGCTGCTCCCATTTGGTGTCTTTGGGAAAAGAGCACAGCTAACACTGTGGGGCACCTTAACCACGTTTGGTAGTAGAGCCCACGCTAAGACAGCTTAGCTCAATCAGGATGCCTGTCATTACACCAGAGACAACAGACTATCTCTCATGGGATATGTGCATACACCGACTCTTTATTTTGGTTATGTATCAAATATATCCAAGAACAAAACTACTACCTTCAACAACTACTACTCCTATTGGCAAATTCCCCTCTCCCAGCCCATCCCAAAGGAGACTGACTCAAAGCTCAGACAGTGGGTGAGGGGAAAGTAACAAGAAGGCATGCCTTTTATTCAAAGTGGCATGTGTATGGCACTTTGCCACAGAGCTTTGTCCTTTCACTTAACAACTCTGAGGCCTAATTAATAGGGTTAATTTAATGCAAGATTACCACTGCTTGTAAAGCAGATGGCCATGTTTTAGGAATATTTTCTCTCAACAAATGTGTCAAGAAAGCATTGAGTTCGTGTGACCGAGCATGACAACACTGTACTATATGCTACTTTTGTCTCTGCTTCAATGAAGACTGGGTGGGTCTTCATCACCAGGAGAATAAATCAATTTTATGTTCTAGAGACCACACTATGGATTACAAATGCATGATTTTGCCTCAAAAATTCAAAGCAAACATAAGCGATTTTCAAATGGTCTACAAGTAAGTGCTTTATGAAAAGAATATTTAACTGTGTTTCTGAGTGTGTTTCACTGAGAAAAAAGCAGAGTCTGAATTTCAGCATCATCACTGGGCAGCACTGCTGACTAGGGAGTTCTTCTTGCTGGAGGGAGGAAGGAAGGGAAGGAGGGACAGAGGGAGGGACGGAGGGACAGAGGGAGGGACGGAGGGACAGAGGGAGGGACGGAGGACACCTACATTAACAGAGGGTAATTAGATGGTCAAAGTGATGCATACTAGTGAGAATAAGAATACAAGAGACTTTGAACCCATGACATCCAAAGTCTAAGGTCCATAAGCCTCACTAGACTGATGGAATATTCTCTGTGACAACCAGTGAGGTCTGGTAGACAGCTATGACTTACAAATGCTTAGGTGAAAAATAACCCCAAGAGTCCATCAAGGAAACATTTGGAAAGAACCCAAGTCTTTTCAGAGTAGGGCAGAACACCTCCAGTCCATTCCATTTCAGAAAGGAAATCACAAGAGCTAACAAACAGTAGTACAAGAGGAGCTCTGTGTGGTCATCATGGCAACTGTGTCTGGACTCCGTCAAATGTCATACAATAGGAAAAAGGGCCAGGCGGAGACCCAGGGGTGGTAGAGACACTGCAGTCACTAATCTAAGAAGCAAGGACAAAGTCACTGTCCACCTTATTTTCTGAGACAGGGTCTCTTCTCACTGAATCGGGAGCTCACCAATTCAGCTAGATAAGCTGCTCAGCAAGCACTAGGGATCCCACAGTGTCTTCTACACCTCCACATACATCAGCCTTTTACTTTGGTGCTGGGAATCTGAACTCAGGTCCCCTTATCCAGTGAGTCATCTTCCCATTCCCTCAATTGTTTTTATTCAGGCTAGGTTCGATTTGGCCTTGTGAATAACCTCAAGTTAATGGTTTATCTACATGTTACCTTTAATTGTTTCATGAAAAACCCTATTTACAGAGCTGAGAGTATGGTAGTCCATGACTATCATCCCAACACTTGGGAGGCTGAGGTGAGTTAGAGGCTAGTCTGAGCTACAAAGTGAGTTCACATCAGCTTGGGCTGGAGTGAAACCCTGCCCCTCTCTATCTCAAAAAAGCAAACACCTATTTACCACTTTAAACAACCTGGAAACTAAGCTCCAGAAAAGAATGACTATAGTACAGCTCTCAGCAGCCACAAGAACAACCTAGATGGCAGACCACTCCCCACTCTGGAACAGACTCACTGGGTGCCACCTTAGAAGATGCCATGTGTGCCTGTGGACTAAACCCAGGGGTGATCCTAGTCTAGGACACAAGCAATGGGACTTGAATCTTCATCAATAAGGGCCTATATCCCTGAGGTTTGCGTATGATCACCCATGGTGGAGGGGTCAAGATAATGGGTGGGAAGATCAAGTGCAGAGCAAGGATTGAGGACACCAAATACTGGAAGGACACTGTAGCAGCTCAAAGCAAAGTGATGAACACTTCTATTAGAAAGAGCCAGGCAGGGTGGCATAAACTTCAATCCCAGCACTTGGGAGGCAGAAGCAGGCGGGTCACTCTTAGTTCCAGGCCAGACTGGGACTTCATAGTGACCCTATCTTGGAGGGAGGGAGGGAATGGAAAAAAGTTTTCAAATAAGTAAACAAGAATACACGTATAACTCAAGATAACATATATGATTGCATTTTTCAGGTGAGAATAAACTAACATATAAACTAAAATTTTCTTAATATCCAGAAAACTTGATGAGGATAGAAAAATGGACTAAGCTGGGTGTGGCGCCACACACCTTTAATCCTAGACCCTGAGACTACAAAGTGAATTCCAGGTCAGCCTGGTCAGCGAGACCTTAGCCTGAAAAAAACAAAACAAACAAAAAACCAACACAACAAAACTCAGTCATCCATATTGTACTTGCAATCTTTTCTTTTTCTGTTTTAAAATAGTTTTGTTTACTTGGGAAAGAGAATGGATCTAGAGCTTTGTGCTTCTGCAAACCAACTCCAGAGGCATGTGCCACTTTGTGCATCTGTGTGCGTGGCTGGGAAATCGAATCCAAACCGGGTGTTGCAAGCAAACACTCTTAACCTCTGATCCATCTCTCCAATCTCTGATTCCTATTTTTTAAAATTATCTATCTGCAAGGGGAGGGAGGGAGGGAGAGAGGGAGATAATGGGCACCCCCAGGGCCTTTAATCACTGCAAACAAACTTCAGGTGCATGCATCACTTTGCACATCTGGCTTTATGTGGGCACTGGGAAAATGAACTAGATTCATTAGGTTTTACAGGCTAGTGCCTTAACCACTGAGCCATCTTTCCAGTCCTGATTTATATTCTTTAAATAGGTGCTTTCCCATTTATTTATTTTGTTTTACAGAGGTAGGAAAGCACTCTAGCCCAGACTGACCCCAGATCTCACTCTGTAGTCCCAGTGTAGCCTTGAAATCACAGAGATCAGCCTCCTGGGTGCTGGGATTAACCTATACTATTTTATAATTAAGGAATAACAATTGATACTCTATCTATTATTCTTGGGCTGGTTCTACTTAAATCTTGTTCCCAAGGAAACAGCCAATGTCTCAATATCAGACCCTATGCACTTACTGACCACAAAGGAAGCAAGCTACAATGAGACACTTGCCCTTAAGAACAATGAAATGGCCAGCATGTTGTTTGCCTTCATATCAAGTACAAGTCTCTGATTTTGATACAGACATAAGTACTTCCTACTTGATATAGGCTGACAGGAACAAGTCACATGACTAACATGGTTTCATATGCAGAATGTTACAAATGACAGTGTCATTCTATTCTAAGTTGAAACCATGTTTATCTTTAGACCTGAGTAGGCCTCTTCTGAAAGAGTTCAGCTGTGAGGTCATTTACTAATAAAGTTAGTGGAAACAGTTGCTCTTAAGACATTATACAACAACACATTTCCCAAAAGGCTTGAAATTAAGATGATTTAAAATTTTTAATCAAAAAACCAAAAATAAAGTTTTTAAAAGTTTTTTTGGAGTTTTTTTCTCAGCCAAAAAACAAGCAAGCATAAATCTTCTTGAAGCTATTCAGTTCAATTCTCATACCTGTTATCCACTTAAAATTTTGGTATAAAAAAATAGGGGGCTGGAGAGATGGTTCAACAGTAAAGCTGTTTGCCTGCAAAGCCTAACAACCTGGGTTCCATTCCCCAGAACCCATGTAAAGCCAGATGCACAGGGCAGAGCATGCATATGGAGTTCTTTTGCAGTGGCTGATAGCCTGGTACTGCCTCTCCCCACCTCTCTGCGCGCGCGCGTGCGTGCGTGCGTGCGTGCGTGCGTGCGTGCGTGCGTGTGTGTGTGTGTGTGTGTGTGTGTGTGTGTGTGGCTGGGCTTGGTGGTGCATGCCTCTAAGCCCAGTACTTTTGGAAGGTCACCCTGAGACTACATAGTGAATTCCAGGTCAGCCTGGGCTAGATTGAGACCCTACCTCACCCCCCCAAATGATAACATTCATTTATAGAAATAGGAAAAAATATGTGAAGTATGGCCCATGCCCTCCCCACCATTACACTTGTACAGAGGGCAAGAATAGGAACTCAAAGCCAGCTCAGAGACCACCTGACCAACAAAAGAAAGTCAAACTAGGGGCTTGATGCAATTCATTTAGGCAATACAAAGGATGAGAGGTGTTGCAAAGCAAAAATAATTAGTATATGTGAGTCTTTTACTAGGCCAAAAAAAAAAAAAATCAAGTATGCACTAACAGGAAAACTTCTACACATACAAGCTAATTCTTCAAAACTCACTGAGAAGCATGTCTTGGTATTAATTTAAAACGATGTTAAATGCACTGTGGTCTATGTGAGGGAAAAGGCTTTTAGAAGCAACGAGCACTCTTAAATGTCAGCCGGCTAAGACCTGTACTGGGCTCTGACTACACTTGGCACAGCTTTGACAGGTAAGCACTCCACTCTGCTTTGCTGAATCTAGTAGTATTACAACCTGCTTGGGTCTCTGAGCATGCTCAGATAGAAGCACACTAACCAGGACCAGGCAGGAAAGCCTGAGGAGGAAAAATGTTCAAGAAAAAATCTAGCTAAAAAGCCGGGCATGGTGACGCACCCCTTTAATCCCAGCACTCAGGAGGCAGAGATAGGAGGATGGCCGTGAGTTCGAGGCCAGCCTGAGACTACAGAGCAAATTCCAGGTCAGCCTGGGCTAGAGTGAGACCCTATCTCAGGGGAAAAAAAAAAATCTAGCTGAGTGTGGTGGCACACACCTTTTATGCCGGCACTCAGAGACAGAGGTATGAGGATGACTATGAGTTTGAGGCCAGCCTGAGACTACACAGTGAATTCCAGGTCAGCCTGGGCTAGAGAGACCCTACTTCAAAAAGAAACAAAAATCATCTATACAGAAAGGACTGAGCACTTAGAAGCATTTGGACTTTCTAAGAATACATCTCAATAAAGCGACAGGCAATGTAAGACAAGCATCATCATTGACATCTTTTAGAAGCACTGCATAAATCTAAGATATTTTAAGAAAATAAAATATATAATCCATCATTCTGCTTATTATGCAAATAACTTACAGAAATATTTGCAGTAAATATTCTCCGTGTGCCATGTACTCAAAACTGTAGTACAGGGCTGGAGAGATGACTTAGCAGTTAAGGCACTTGCCTCCAGAACCTAAGAACACGGTTCAATTCCCCAATATCCCCCATAAACCAGATGCAAAAAGTGGTACATGCACCTGGAGTTTGTCTGCAGTGCCTGGAGGCCCTGCCATGCCCATATTCATTCTCTGTCTCTCTGTCTCTGTCTCCTTACAAATAAATAATTTTTAAGCTGTAGTACAAGTGGAAGAGAGTATGCTGTTGAGCGTGCTGAGTGATGACTAGGAAGCTAAACATAATCCCCATCTTTAAAGAGAATGCACAGAACATGGCCAGGGATAAGATGAACAGAAGGTACAGATAAATGCCAGGTTGGAAGCTTGGGCGTCTGTGACTTGTAGGGAGAGATTCTCTGGCTGTGGGAATCAAGCTTGGTGAGTTGGGAATATAGGCCTGAAGGATTTTAATTCCAGTGTGAGACTGGAAGCAGACAAGGAAAACATCCCAGGAAATGCAACACTAGTAGTACCTAACATTTATTGAGGTTTTTCTTGCCAAGTACAATTCTAATTGCTTTAAATATATGTCTACATTTTTTGTGAAAACTCCAAGATAGGCATTTTATTATTATACCTTCTTTGAACCAAGAAGACACAGACACAGAAAGTTGAAGTAACTGTGAGAGAAAGTCATGTTACAAGTGCAGGTCTGTCTGGCAGAGGATCCCAGGCTCTCAAAATACTGAGCTATACAACCTGACTGCAGAGCCACAATCAGAACGCACAGCAAGCCGGGCATGGAGGTGAGCTGAGGCCAGCCTAGGCTACAGAGTAAGTTCCGGGTCAGCCTCATTTTCCATTTAGGTAACAGCATAAGAAAGCTCAGAGAGGTCACTGAGGCAAGGGCAGAATTGACTCAAACCTCACTTTCAGTCCACACCTACATCTGCTGTCACATGAGAACAGCTACGCCATGAAGCCCACCACAAGAAAGTGTCATCCCTACCCTCACTTCTACACAAATACCATACACAGTTTGGGTGTAGCTTCCCTTTCCTTACTTCCTGCTACATTATTCATGTTCCTGACAGAAAATACTGCATCCCAAGATTACTTGAGCTGTCTGTCTCTTGGTCTAAATATGCAACCACTCAATGCAACAAAGCTACACGCAGAATAAAGACCTCATCTGCAAAGATGACCGAGTCACTTCCCACATCCGTGCAGCTCCTCAGTATCCGCTGCAACTTGCATGCTTCTGGCAGTCAGCCTTTCTACAGCTCTAATACCACAGGAAAATCCACTTCAAGGGACTAGAAAAGGTTTGGGGAGGGGGTCTAGCCAGTGGCTTTCAGTAGAGTGTTACAACACGATATGAGCACATGGTAGAAGAGGCCTGTTCACATCCTGGCAGTTGGGAGAAGAGAAGGGAACAGGCCAACATCCCCATATATATTATAGGGAACGTCCTCCCTCTGAGCGAATGATTTCACTGCCTCGGAACAGCACCAGAGGCTAGTGACCAAGCCTTCTGCCCTGGCCTGACTTGAGCATTTGCTGTTTGAACTACCAGAGTGATGTTTCTAGGCATGTATGTAGTCGGTTAAGTACTTTTCTTTTGAACCCGGTGCCATACTCACCTCCCCCTTCAAGCACAAGAAAAGGGTATTTTTCACATAATTAATAATAAGTAGATACTTAAATCTATGATTGTTTCAGTCAGCTTTCTCATTGCTGGTACAAAGAACCTGACCAAAAGCAACTTGTGAAGGAAAGGGCTTATTTTGCTTTCAGACTTGAGGGGAAGCTCTATAATGGGAAAATGATGGCATGAACAGAGGGTGGACATCATCTCCTGGCCAACTGATGTTGGACAGCAGCAGCTGGAAAGTGTGCCAAACACTGGCAAGGAGAAGCTGGCTATAACACCCATAAGCCCGCCCCCAACAACACACCTCCAACAAGGTTCCAATTCCCAAATTGCCATCAGCTGGGATTGAGCATTCAGAGCACATGAATTTATGGGAGACCATTACAATGAGTCCCATGATCTAGCTGAGCCCCCTTTAGGCTGACACAGCATCAGTAACAGGCTCACAGGCACCAGAATGCTAAAAGAAGATATGAGTTGCCAAGGGTGAAGAATAGAAAGCTTTCCTATATTGTGGGAAGGAGTCTGAACTGCTGAGTCACTTTAGACAGCTCCTTAGCAGTAGTTATTAAAGGTGGGTGGGAGTCTATGATTCCATATCCTACCCCCTTGTATAGACCCAGCAGGATTATTCACAACAGCTACAAAGTGCCAACGCTAAGCAAGAGTACAGTACAAAACATAATTGTGGTCTGTCCATAATTGTGTAAGAAGTAGGAAGAATGAACAGATTACAAGTACATACACATGGGTGGAATTTCATAAATGTAATTACAAGAGAAAGAAGCTACACAGAGAACTGAATAAACCTCAATAAAATTCACAAACAGACATAACTGCATAGGATTCTTCATTTACCTGGGCCATCAGCAAAACAATGAGACTTCCTCTCAGAAAGAAGGTGAAGCCAGATGTGGTGTCACACACCTTTAATCCTGACACTGGGGAGGCGGAGGTAGAGGCAGGAGGATCACGGTAAGTTAGAGGCCAGCCTGGGACTACAGAGGGAGTTCCAGGTTAGCCTGGGCTACATGAGACCATGAAAAAAAAAAAAGGACAAAGAAGGTGGTGGTGATGGTGAAGCCAGGTTTGCTGATATACACACCTTTAATCCTAGCACTCTGGAAGTCGAGGTAGCAGGATCACTTTGAGTTCCAGGTCAACCTGGGCAAGAAGGAGAGCCTGGCCCCTCCAAAAAAAAAAAGGTAGGAGAGGATAAACAGACAAATACCCTAAGGTTGTCTTGACTTTCACATATGCATCACAGCATGCCTTCCCAAATACATCACACATACATATAAAAAATAATAAAACTTATTTTACTCAAGTGTTGCTATAAGCCCAAGGCACTGTAAATGTTAATCAGGTGCTCTACCATCAAGCTACAGTCCTAGAAAAAAATGTTTTTTAATCATAAATGATTACACAGTTATACAATAAAAATTGCTATCTTGGGCACAATTTTTAATTTTTTTTTTTTTGGGGGGGGGGGTTGAGGCAGGATTTTACTCTAGTCCACCAGGCTGCCATAACTCCAGGCTGGTCTTGAACTCAAGGCAGTCCTCCTACCTCAGCCTCCCAAGTACTAGGATTAAAGGCATGAGCCACCACACCTAATTGTTCTTAAGGACCCTAGAGAAATAAACCACTAGAGATACAAGATAAATTTAAAAGGACAAGGAATAAGGATTGTTTTTTATTTGTGACCCTTCATCTCTTACCTTAAAATTTAACAGACTTCACAACAGATGTACTAAATTCTACAATACAGCACAGCTACTTCAATGTTCTTGGTTATTGAATTTTCTCCAGAATGGATATGAATGAAAAACTACAATTGTCTGGTAAAAGAATTACAGTTTTCTTTTTTCTTCTCCAGAAGCTAAAGTGACCAGCAACAGAGCCTAGGGGAGAGCTGACAATCCCTGTTCCCTAACAGCTGAAGGAATCACTATAGATTCTTCCATGCTGCTCACACACACAAGCCACCAAATAAAGTCCTACAAGGCAGCAGGCGAGAGTCCCCAGGAGAAGGCTACTAAGGCTCCTTCCATGACAAGCAGGAAAACCAGAATGGACGTGCCAGCTCTCCAGATCCAGAGCTGGAAGGCTCTCTGGGCCCCACCTCTTCAGAGAGCTCTGAGAGCTATTTGACTGACTGGTGCCAGAATGCTATGTAATAAGTATTTAAATTCAGGGAGAACTTTCTAATAAAGAGCTGAGAAAAAGATGCAACATTCTATGAGATATTGTGACTCTACTGAATAATTCTGGTCAATTCCTCCAACATACAACATTATGATCTCTGAAATGGATTACACATGGAAACGAGATTAAAAACCTTTAACTTGTATAGGTAAGTTTTAAATCCAATTTGTGACTGAATTTTCCAAACCCAGGTATTCAACATACCTAAGTTGTAGTGAAGGCTATTTTCACTCATGGCCTCAGAGACCTTCACTGTAGAGTTCTAGAAGGCTCAGATCTAAAGAATATGATCCTTAGGCCAATCAAATCCATGTACAGTATCCCCCCCAGTAAGTGGACACTTCTATGTCTTTGCTGTCCTTTTCAGAAATAATGGCTCCCCTGCTCTGTCCACTTTGTTTCTCTGCAGGCTTCAAGGAATCAAGCCCAGAACATGCTCTGAACAGGGAGCCCTTTCTGCAGCACTCAGTCTGGCTTCTCAGGACAGCACCATGCTGCCTGGTGCTAGTCTACTTAAGATACTTATCTTCAGCTCTGCCTAGACCCATCCATGAACACATGTCTCTCAGACTCTTGTTTGCATTAACAGTAGATACTAAGTAAACACCATACCTAAAGGAGGATAACTTTAATTCAACACTGTTTGGGGATTGGAGAGATGGCTCAGTGGTAAAAAGTTCTGGAGAGATGGCTGGCTCAGTACTTGCAAAGCCAGATGGACCAGATTTGATTCCCCAGTACCCACATAAAGCCAGATGCACAAAGTGGCACATGCATCTGGAGTTCATTTGCAGCAACAAGAGTCCCTGCTCTGCATCCATATGCAGCCCCGCCCCCTTAAATTAAAAAAATTTTTGTTTGGTCTTATCTAAACCACTGATTCCCTTGAATATAAATAATCCAGTTCTACATTCCTCTACAACTGACTCTCACTGACCTCAATAGTCATAGGTCCCACAATTAATCAGGCATAAGTCTTTTTAACCACTTCTAACTTCAAGGAAAAATTATTAAATATGCAGCTTTGGAATGCTGTTATATACATAATGCCACTAACATCACTTCTGTATTACTACTAATACAAAATTTAAATATGGGACTTGCTTCTCATGGAAAGGGGTAAATTTAAGGTGGGTCTATTCCTAACATTTTGGAGCTCTGACAAGAATTTAGTATTATCCCCTGCCCCCCAGGTAGGGTCTCATTCTAGCCCAGGCTGACCTGAAACTCACAGCGGCAATTCTCCTACCTCTGTTTCCCCAGTGCTGGAACTGCATTAGGTGCAATAGGCATGCACCACTACAGCAGGCTTTTTTTTAAAAGTGATGTCTTAGGGACAGTGAAGATGGCTTAGCAATTAAAGGTTCTTGCTTGCAAAGCTTAAGGCCAGGGTTCAATTCTCAAGCCACCCATGAAAGCCAGACATGAAAAGTAACAAGTGTCTAAAGTTCATTTTCAGCAGGCTTTGGTATACATATATACATACAGAGAGAGAGAGAGAGAGATATGCATGCACACATGCAAATAAATCACTTGGTGATATCTTCATTAAGAAGGGTTATTTCTGGAGTCTCATTTATACTGAGTACTACTTGGGGAAGACAGGCAAGGAAAACTGTTTAGACATACACACAAATCAACCAAGCCTCCTGCAGGACCAGACTGCAGAGCAGAGTCTCTCCTCCTTAGGGCTCTTCCGTGGGTCACATCCCCCAAGGGTAGTGCACACTCCCCCAGTACTGTCTACTGTTACATCCCTAGCACTGAGCACTGTGAGGTACAGTAGCCTCTATTAAAATGTGTGTGTACATATAGGAACAAGTACATGAACAATTCCCAAAATATATCTAATATGTTAGATGTTCTCTTTCTCAGGAAAGGGTTGATTTTTTTTTTGAGGTAGGGGTTTCCCTCTAGCCCAGGCTGACCTGGAACTCATTCTGGAGTCTCAGGTTGGCCTCAAAGGCATGTGCCACCATGTCCAGAATGTTGCAGGATCTTAAAATATAGACGTATGTGCTAAGTATTAGAAATCAGCAGCAAGAAAGAACAAAAGCATTTAGGAGTTCACTTTCACCATCACGATGCTACACTGACATATATTTTACAATACGACCTGAAAATAAAGTTCATGAATTATGCTAGATAATGTATGTCACATTGATAAGTTTCCCTAGCAGGCAAGATTACATACAGAGCATGAATATTATTTCTGACTAGATCTGAGCTGTGCTTGTAAGCCATTCTAAAGCGCAGAAGCTCCTGCACTCAGCAGCGCACCGAGAACAAGCCATGTCCTGGCAGGCCGCACACTAAGCGAAGGGAGTCTTCTACTTTGCTGCTCCTCTCAAGAGGGAATCACATTAGGCCATTAAGTAGTCAGATACATTATTTCATTGCTTGCAAAACCCTTGGTAATCAAGTATGAGTGCAAATTGCCACAGGCAGTTTGGAAGGAAAAACAACTGAGCCAAACAAGGCAGCTGCTGCACTGCGGGGGGCGGGGGGGGGGGGAGACACAGGCCTGAGCTGTGGCCTCTCCATGCACGAGAGCAGACCCAGACATGCGTATTGCAAATGCACAAGTCAGAGAAAGGAGATAGGAGGGGAGGACAATGCATTTGTGAAAGCTGACAAGATGGATTTAGTCTCTCTCTCTCTCTCTCTCTCTCTCTCTCTCTCTCTCTCTCTCTCTCTCTCTCTCTCTCTCTCTCTCTCTCTCTCTTCCACTCTCCTCTTAAAAGGTAAGGCAGCAACAGTGAAAACCAAGTGCCCTTTGGGAATGCAGAAGCAAAGAAGAGAAATAGTTTCTATTGAAAAGCACACTGATAATGCTTTTCTCCCCTCGTTTATTTATTGGGAGGGAGGGCGGGAGGGTGGGCAGGTGGGCCAGGTAGAGCCTCCAGCCACTACAAACAAACTCTAGATGCATGTGCCACTTTGTACATCTGGCTTAATGTGGGTAGTGGGGAACTGAACTTGGGTTGTTAGGTTTTGCAGGCAAACACCTTAACCACTGAGCCATCTCTCCAGCCCTTCCTCATTTGTTTTAAGGTAGGATCTCACTGTAGCCCAGGGTGGCCTGGAACTCAAGGAAATCCTCCTACCTCTGCCTCCCGAATGCTGGGAATAAATTTGCCACTCAAGTAATTTTACCAGGCAAAAAGGATATTTGTTTAACACATTTATGATCTAAGAAAGGAACTTATTTCCTACCTAAGTCACTCAGCACCTTGGATAGGACCCAGAGAAGTGAATTGGACCCGGCCTTTAACCATGCTTGATGAATGCTATAGGAAGCAGTGTTTTTCTTCTAAAGACTGACTTACCCAAAGGTCACCACTATATTCCTTAAAAGTCATACATTGCCAAGAATTTTCCATTATACATTTCTACATTGTTACATTTTCAAAGAGTAAGAGACCTATACTCTATGGTTGTAAACAATGTAAAAAGCATTATTTTTATGCTTTTGTCTGTTTTTTAAATACAAAAAAATCCTTAGTAAGGAATTTTCAACTTTCAAATTTATAATGAAAAAGAAAATGCCCTCAGAGTCAAAGACCATCATCTCTACTGGCTACCAACATAGGGCGTGTGTGGTGGCAGACAGCAGCTCTTGTGAAGTTTTAATACTAAGGCAGACAAGAAGGTAATAAAACAAAAGCAAAACAAATAAAAGACAATGATAAATTAGGCATCACTTTAACAAAAGGTGATTTAAAAATGATGTATGTTTATTTAGTAGAAATCAATGTGGAGGGCATACAAGCAAGAGTAATCAACACTTGCTGAATAAGGTGGGGAGCTGAAAATGCAGGTCAGCGTGAGGATAAGCAGGAGTGGGTGTTACAGTGATTACTGGCCTAACAGGCTCCCAATGTTACAGGGAATGATGCTGTCCCCAAAGCTAACTAGAGTACAATATTAAAATCAATAGAGTACACACGGGTCTGTGTGACACTCTGGAGATTATCAAGCGGGAGGGAGTCCAAGCTCACAATATAATATGGTCTACTGGATTATTTATGCCTTGGGAAAATACTTGATTCAGCAAGGCTACACCTGGTAACTTAGATGGTGGGAGACTTTGATTATATACTGCTTCCTATAAATAAAAAAAAAATTAGCACAAAGCCTCAATACTTAGCACAATTATTTTTCTTGTTTACATGAACCTATTCATTAGAGCTAAGAAATCAACAGCTGTAGGCACACTATCCTTTCAATCACTAAGAAAGAATGAAATGTAAAGCAAAAATAATCTATGTCAGAAAACATCATTAGGTGTCTAATGTGTGTGCTGTCAGAGCCAACAGAGATGGGCACCATAGCAGAGGCTGTAATGCCAGCACGAGAAGGCTGAGGCAGGAGGATTGTGGTTTTGAAGACAGTCCAGGCTATACAGCGAAACAATAAATTAACCAACTTTAAAAAATGAAAGATAGTGGGGGGCAGATGAACAGAGACAGAACAAAGTACCTGACGAATATGTGTTATTTTATGTGTTATAAAACATACACAAAGTTGGAGGCTATTTTATTTCCATTTATCTGCAAGCAGAGAGAAATCAAGAAAGAAAGAATATAGGTGTGATATGGCCTCCTGCTACTGCAAACTCCAGATGTATGCACCACTTTGTTTATCTGGCTTTACAAGGGTACTGGGGAATTGAACTTGGGCCATCAGGCTTTGCAAGCAAGTACTTTTCTTAAGGGTTGAGCCACCAGTGGTAGTTTGAATGTGATATTGTAAATGTATGGCCCCAAAGTCTCCGGTATCTTATTAAAATTAAACTTAGAACTTGGGTCTCTGGCTGCTGGCTAGAGGAGGTTATCACTTGGGTGGGTCTGAATTCTAGCCCAAAGGTGTAGAGAGCGCAGTCTGAGTTCTGGAGTGTGTTTGCTGGCTGCAGCTGTTCCTCTGCTTCAATCTATGAAAGTAAACATCACTTGATGGAGTTTCCCCTGATCTGTAAGCATTCCTTTCCTCCCATAAACTATGTCTGGTTAGATGTTCATCCCAGCAACACTGAGCTGACTAAACCACCATCTTTCCAGCGGAGGGGTGTGTGTGTGTGTTTGGTTTTTCAAGGTAAGGTCTTGCTCTAACCCAGGCTGACCTGGAATTCAGTAGGTAGTTCTCAGGATGGCCCTGAGCCCACAGCAATCCTCCTTCCTCTGCCTCCCACATGGGGATTAAAGGTATGTGCCATCACACCAGGCCAAAGTAGGAGTTTTTGAGGAAAGGTTTTAAAAATGAGACCATTGTGACATGTTTTCCCCTGAGCTTTCACAGACTGTTTTGGCACAAATGAAAGAAAAATCCTGGAAGATGATAGGCCTCAATGCATGCTCCTCCATCCGTGGCTGCTTGTCTCATGAGTGTGGCTGTGATGAAGAGTTACTCAGTGTCAAGGGCAGAGTAGAGGTTCAGGTCCACTTGCATCATGGCTATGCCAATGATTATTAAAACTACCTGTGACGGCTAAGTGTCAACTTGACTAGATTTGTAGTCACCCAGAACACACACCTCTAGACACCTGTTCATGTGAGAGCATTTTAAGAGAAATGTGAATGAGGAGAGACGGTGTACCCTGAATGCGGTGGCACTATGCCACTGGCTGGTGTCCAGGCCCATCCTGACCACAGCTGGAGCCGTACCTTCTGCCATGTCTTCCCCACCATAATGGACTGGACCCTCCAACCATGAATCACAAAAAAGCCTTCATTCTTTAAGTTGTTTTTGTCAGATACTTGGTCACAGCGAGGAGAAAAGTGAATACACCACCAGACACTTCAGTATTTCCATCTGTAAACCAATGGTTTTTACCTCGTAGTTTTAAATGTGGGACTGAAGTACTTACTGCATGCAAGACATATACCAAATACTCCAACACAACAAGGCTCAGGAAGCAGCAACAGGATTACTCCATCTGTTAAATTACTTCATATCTAGTTGTTGGATAGCAAGATAATATGAGGTGTTTGACTTACAGCCTTAGTCATCAGCATCACTTTTAGATGCTAAAATTGTCAATGCAAGAAGTCACTGCATGAACTATGAACCCTCAGAACAAGGTCCAGTTTGCCTATAAATTTAGCTGAAGATAAATATAGGAAATGTGCCAAAAATGAACATGCTGGCATGTTCAGGGTGATAGGTCTTATTAATCTTGCACTGGAAAGTTCTCAGGGCCTCTTTATAACCAGCTTTGGTGTGTGTAGTATGGAAAAATCTCCAACACTGAAAGCAGAAAACAACTATTGCAACTCTATCAAAAGCAGCTGCTGGGACAACTCACAGAGAAGAGGGAGAGAGGCGGGAGGGAAAAAAAGGGGAAGGGAAGGAGGGAGGGAAGAAGGAAGGAGAAGGAGAGAGGGAGGGAGGGAAGGAGAGAGAGAGAGAGAGAGAGAGAGAGAGAGAGAGAGAGAGAGAGAGAGAGAGAGAGAGAGAGAGAATATGTTTCCACCAAAGCAGCTGCTTTGGGGGCTCCACACCCCTGTAAATAATCCCTCACCCTGCTCTGTAAGTAACCAAACTGGCATTGGTATCATCATCTTTTGGATCCTTTGGTCTGTTGTCTGAGCCCTCTCTGGGGTGAAAGCATGTGTTTGTGCCCCCTGCCCCAGTGTGTCTGAAAAGCTGACAACATTACAGAACAAAGCCCACTGTCAACAACTCAAAAACAGAGCTCTCTCTAAAACAGCAAGCTCATTAAATGATTGCCATAAGCTGTTAAAACAAAGGCCAGTTTAAATCAAAATGTATTGGTGATCTGAATTTAAGATTCTATTTAGTTCATTCCATTCATCAGGCACTAACATTTCTCAAACACTTTGAGACTTTGTTTAGTATTTCCAAAAGAATAAAGAATTCAACCTGAAATCAACCCAGCGTGAATGGTAAAATACTGGCAATGTAGTAAACAGGACAGTAGGATAACTCGCTTATAAATGTGCTTTCTGACCCCTACAGCCCTGTTCATTGTCCCAGGATTCACAGAGCTATTTTCAGAACTAGAAATCTGCCTTCTGTCTCCCACAGTGAATTGACTTTCCACATGTGCTTTACAGAATGTCAATGGTTTGGATTTGAACTCTTAATTTACCATTTAAGGACTCAGTCTGTACTCTTCCAGAGCAATGCCTTCCTGTTACTGTTGTGCCCACTTCCATTACCCTTTATGGACTCATGAAGGTCCACATGTTCAGAGCGCATGTTGCCAAGACACAAATACAATGAGGGTGAAGGGCAGGTCCCTAATTTTGAGGTTCATGACATGAGAACTCTGGTTGTAGACAAGGAAATGAACTAGATACAACAGCCAAGGCTCTGCAGAGGATGCGGCATGACTGTCAGGATCTGGTCCAGGAGTGACAGATGTGCTGCCTTCCTAAGAGCACCTGAGCAAAGCTCAGAGCCCAAGGCAGGCAGAGGCTTTGTCTCAGCTCATCTGAACAGCCTTCCCCACAACAATCCATAAACCAGATGTTATACAGCTAGAAGTGTAGGGGAGGGATGACATGGAAGTCATGCTGGAGGAATCCTGAGCAGCACTAAAGCTGACCCTTGGGATCCTTCCTCCATGGCTTCTGCCCTCTTCCCTAGCAGGTACTACACCTTCACCCCTGAAGTCCTGCCCAGTGTTCTCAGTGGGCTTAGGTTCCCAGACCCTAACCAGCATGGGAACTGACAGACCTAGAGACATCTTTGCCCAAGCACCCAGCCTCAGCAGGTGCCTTCTGGATTCCCACCCCAAGTTCAGTTTACAGAGGTATAAGAGGCTATATAGAGAGGCAGGTCTTGTGGCCACATGGCCCAACTCAAAGATTAGCTACTTATTGGCTATCTATGGGTAATTTACTTACCCTCACTACACTTGAGATTTTGCATCCATAAAATGAGAGTAATCATTTCCTAACAGGATTATCATGGTTAAATAACTAGTGAATACTGCTTGGAAAAGTAGTGATGATCACAGTGATAAGTGTCAGTTATTATTTGAGTGTGATGGCACATACCTGTAATTTTATACACTGATAAGGCTAAGGGAGGAGGAGTGCCAACCTGAGCTATCTAGTGAATACATTGGATCTGATGATACACACCTGCGATGCAGATGCTAGGGAGAATAAGGTAGGAAGATGACAAGCTCTTGGGCTCCCTGGGATGCACACTGAGCTCACAACTAGACCGGACAGCATACTGCCACACTGTCTGGGGCTAGGTGATATAGTGCTGAAGTATTTACCTAGCATGTACCAGAAAAGAAAAGAAG
Source organism: Zapus hudsonius (assembly GCA_004024765.1). NCBI lineage: Eukaryota > Metazoa > Chordata > Mammalia > Rodentia > Dipodidae > Zapus > Zapus hudsonius. Next base: position 24,417 of record PVHP010014706.1, read on the forward strand.
GAAAAAGGAAAAGAAACCCCAGTAACCCTAATCCTCTGTTTACTCATCCTCGAGTGGCTTACTGACATCCCAAGAAAAGACCAGGTACTATGCTCAACACAGCAGTCTAGTATCTGCTGAGGAAGGGCAGGACTACTCAGTTACCAAAACACACCACCAAAACCTCAGTTCACAGACATCAACAATGTCAGGAATCATTTTGCCCCATGTCTTCATTTTAGAGGTAAAGAAAGTGGTGTTCAGAAAGCAAGCTTGGGGCTGGAGAGATGGCTTGGTGGTTAAGGCGCTTGCTAGGTTTGATTCCCTAGTGCCCATGCAAAGCCAAATGCAAAGTGGTATGCACATCTGGAGTTTGTTTGCAGCAGCTGGAAGCCCCGGTGAGCCCATTCTCTCCGTCACTCTTGTCTCTCGATTCTCCCTCTCTCTCTCGATTCTCCCTCTCTCTCTCTTTCTCTCTGCTTGCAAATAAGGATATTTTTTAAAGCAAGTTTGTATAGAAATTTTATTTTTAATGAACTATGTCACAGCAATGAAAGCACTATGCACATCTAGAATGTCTGTATGTACATAGGGGGTGGGTACATGCATAGATTTAGAATGTGTGTACACAGAGGATGGGTACATGCATAGATTTAGAATGTCTGTGTGTACAAAGGTGTGAGTACATGCATAGATTTAGAATGTCTGTGTGTACATAGGGGGTGGGTACATGCACAGACCCAAGGTCCACATCAGCTCATTAGGCATCTCTCCCAATGGGTAGGGTCTTGCTCTAGCCCAGGCTGACCTGGAACTCACTACATTGTCACAGCGACCCTCCTGCCTCTCTGCCTCCAAAGTGCTGGGCTTAAAGTTGCGCGCCACCACTCCTGGCTCCACCTCATTTTGTGAGTAATTTGACTAGACTAGCTAGCAAGTTCCAGGGGATCCTCCTGTCTCCACCTCCCAAATGCTGGGATTATAAACTCCCACCAGCATGCATGGCTATTCCACATGTTCTGGGACCTCATGCTTGCAAAGCAACTTACCAACTGAGCATCTCCCCAGCCTCAAAAGTACTTGGAAGTGAACTTTTTTTGTTTTTAGTTTTTTAGGTGGAGTTCACTATGTAGTCTCAGGCTGATCTCAAACTCACAGCAATCCTCCTACTTCTGCCTCCCAAGTGCTGGGATCAAAGGTTTGCGCCACCAGGCCCGGCAGAAGTGTACTTTTGATGTTAAAGAACTTTATGGGCCAGGCACAGTGATGCATACCTTTAATCCCAACACTCTGGAGGCAGAGGCAGAAGGACTGCTGTTGAGTTCAAGGCCACCCTGGGGACCACAGAGACCGTACCTTGAAAACAAACAAACAAACAGTATCGCCAACACCAGCACTGAAATTCCCTTACTATCCCATCTCCAGCCATGCTGCAGATGACACCATTCATCCTGGTGTGAAGAGCAAAAGGAGACAAGGCAAAGAAGAACACTTCAGTTTCTAAGCTAAACTGCCTTTAAAACTACCTGATATTGGGGCTGGAGAGATGGCTCAACAGTTACAGTGCTTGCCTGCAAAGCCTAAGGGCCCAAGTTTGATTCTCTAGTACCCACAAAGTGGTGCATGCATCAGAAGTTTGTATGCAGTGGCTAGAGGCCCTGACACACTCATTCTCATTTATTCATTTTTCCTCTCTCCCTCTGCCTGCCTCTTTCTGCTTGCAAATAAATTATTTTTTAAACTACCTAATTTTTTCATGGGCAGGTGGGGTAGTGTGAATCTATGTCCCCCACAGACTCAGGTGTTTTATTAAGCTTGTAACAGGGGTCTCCAGCTGCCTGGCTGGAGGAAGTGTCACTGGGGGGTGGATCCTGGGGTTCAGCCAAAAGGTGTGTTTGGGGGCGGATCTGAGCTCTGACAGATTTCCCTGCTGCTTGCTTCCTATTCCTGCTAGCTGCTTTTGGTTTTCACAGGTTGTTTGGTATCTGCTTGGATGTGTGGAAGCAGTTTCTTCTACCACTGATGGAACTTCCCCCTGTGCCTACAAGCTTGAAATAAACCTCTTCCTCCATAAACTGGCCTGGGTTGGATGTTCATCCCAGCAATGTGGAACTGGCTACAACACATTGCCCTTACACTTACAGCACAGTTCCTTCATATCTGCCCAAGTTGACCTAGAAGTTAAGATCCAGCTGTCCTGGACACCATGAGTTTTCTTTAGAAAGCAAGGATGAGACTGCACACCAGCCCACTGGGATCAGTGTCACAGTAATTAGGCTTTAGTCACTGTTCTCTCATTCAATCATTCAGTGCATTTGGCAAACACTGAAAGAACAGTGGAAACCAAACAAATGTAAAAGAGAATCCAAATTAATTTCCATATTCTGAAAATAATTAACAAATAGAAAATTATCAGAATACTGAAAATGTTTAATTTGAAGACAGAATAGAGATAAAAGGTAAAATTGGTGAAAGCCCAGTTTTTTGTTTACTCCTTTGCAAGGCAAATGAATAAATGTCTGCATGACAACTGTTCTCCCAGGATACTTTCCAAACACAGCCAGAATTCAACTTAGAAAATCTAAATCTAAGTCATATAAATAACATCTCTTGATGGGGCTGGGACACTGTCTTGTTTCTTGATTAATAAGGTCATACATATGTTCTCAAAATACTATATGAATGCATGAAATTATTCTTTTCAGTTTAACATTAATTGTATAGCAAGAAAGATAAGACGTGTTACTTCATTTTCCCTGCTTTACAGAACTGATAACAGGATCAGGTGTTTATCAGAGCAGTTTTTTTCAAAATTCATTGTTAACATGATTTCTGGTTTAGTTTCCTTTAAATAAAGCATATTATAAACTATTAAAACAAAATGTTTGGGATTTAAAATGTACTCAATTTTGAGTTTCAAATGAACAGTCTTGGGGCTGGAGAGATGGCTCCGTGGTTAAGGCATTTGCCTGCAAGCCAAAGGATCCTGGTTCGATTCCTCAGTACCCATAAAGCCAGATGCAGTGGCTGGACCCTGGTATACCCATATATTCATTCTCTCCCTCCCCCTCTCTCCTATCTCCTTCTGCTTGCAAATCAATAAAAAAAATTTTTTTATTAAAAAAAGAAGAAGAAGAGCAGCAGGCATTGTGGCCCAAGTCTTTAATCCCAGCTCGTGGGAGGCAGAGGTAGGAGGATCGCCCTGTGGGAATTTCAGATCAGCCTGAGCTGGAGTGAAACCCTACCATGGAAAAAATCAAGCCAAAACAAATAAACAAAAAAGCATTTATTCATGCTAGTGTATAATGTGTGAAATTAACAATGGTTTAGTTAAGATGTTACAAATTTATCTGTCCTCCCAAAGAAATCATGCACCAGTCCCTGGAGAGTTGAGCAAACTTCTCTGAGACAGACAGAAAGCTTCACCTCTCTAGCACTCAGGGTCTCTGTTCCTTGGGCAGAGAAATTAAAATTGACTGGGGACACTTGACTACAGGGCGCCAAGGAAGACACAGACAACGTGACCACCACAGGGAGCCCTTGACAGAGCAGCCCCTCGGGGCAAGTGCTCAGTCCTCAGCTGGTTAATTGAGAGAATGTGGAGGGATGGGAACCACTTTCTTTCTCCTTAGAATACATTTAAATACCCTGCTAGGAGCTGCATTGAGCAAGCAAGCTTCATCAAAGAAAGGCGCAGTCTAGGCAGGCTTCCCTTTGTGTCTGGTAGTTTCCATTGTTTGCAGTGACACTTGCTAACTTAGAAGTGAGCCACCTCACACTCAATACTAAAATTTTATGAGTGGCTGTGGAATTGTGGAACTCTTAATTTGGGGGAGGAGAGACGGCTAGGTCTCATGTGGCCCAGGCTGGTCCTAATCCTCCTGGAGTGACAGGAGCCAGCGCTGGGCTCTAACCCAGTGCCACAAGCATGCTAGGCATGACTTAAACTCTAACAACTATGCAACCTTGTCATTACTACAACACTGTGACTCGAGCTTCCTGTTGTGTGTCGTAACTACTCCAAGTTCCACTTCTAGAATTTCACCATGATTCTCAATATATAAACTATAGAAATATGTGATTCAATCTCCCATGACCTATCATTGCGGCGTGGGCAGTATAGTATCTGGAGCAGAGTTCACCATAAATGAACGTCTACTTGACACAGTCTATAGGTATACAACACAAAGTGTCAATCATTTCTATGTAACACCCTGCATCACTCCATTTCTACATTAAAGCAACCTCTTCCCAGCTTCCCACTGACTTTCCTCGAGACATCATAATGACAGGTGTCTTTGTCACCACTGTCCTCCCTTCCTTAGGATTCTACACCAAGCATCTAAAGCTTACGACTTGTCAAATGTCGCTTGACTACAGGAAGCTTTTCTCTTCACCTGAGCCACACCTCTCCAATTTTTTGGTTGTTGTTGCTGATTGTGATTGTTTTTGAGGTAGGGTCTCACTCTGGCCCAGGCTGACCTGAAACTCACTTTGTAGTCCGAGGCTGGCCTTGAACTCACAGTGATCCTAGTACCTCAGCCTCCTCTCACAAATGCTGAAATTGAAGGTGTGCTTCCCCACACTTGGCTAATTTTTTAAACTCAACTATCATAGAAATATTTACCTGTCTTCAACTATACATACTTTTAAAAATCCTGTTTTCTTACATTCTGAATGCAAAATAACACCCTGTAAATGGAATTGGACAATTTCAGCCCTGCCTTCTATGTTAATACGTTAAGACTTAGCAATATGTTCCATCTATATAATTGAATTCACAATTGAAAAACACTGAAAACAAAGTCTAGTAGGATGACATGTTTCCTAGTCAGGAATACTTGAATGAATGGACACATTATGCAGAACTCAACTGCTCAAACTTGAACAGAACCACCCAATAACAAGTCATCACACAAACTACTACAGAGTGAGTTTCAGGTCAGCCTGGGCCAGAGTGAGACCCTACCTCAAAAATAATCACAACCAGCAACAACAACCAAAACAACAGCCAAAAAATTGGAGAGGTATGGCTCAGGTGAAGATGAAAGGTTCCTATACATTCTATCAATCAAGGATTCCTGGACAATCTGTGCTGTGGTCAGGTAAAGGAAATCATAAATTTTTGATGGTTTTTTGACTATAAGCAGGATGAATGAAGGACTACATTAAATCCACACATTGTAATACATAATGTCTAAAGACAAAAGTCTAGGATTATTCAGAGAAGTAATTTTAGTCTTACTTTTGTAATGCTTAAGGATATGTTAACCTACATTGAAGAGCATTAGTCAACACTATACAAATTTTCACTATTTAACTCACTTTGACTATTTTTTAAAGCTATGCTTAATCATACTTAAAATAGATTAGGTAGGATAATGAAAATAACAAGATAGAACGCCTTAATTCCATACAATGTGGTAATGAGAACCTTAACCATTAATATGTGAAAAATCACATTTCAGATTAAATTTTTTTTATTCATTTTTCAAGCAGAAAGATACAGAGAGAGATAGAGATAGAGAGAGAGAACATCAGGGCCACCACCTTGTGGGTCTGGCATATGTGGGTACTGGGGAATTGAACCCGGGGCTTTAGGCACTGGAGGCAAGTGCCTTAACCACTGAGCCATCTCTCCAGCCCCGCAGATTATTTTTAATAGTCAACAAAAAGAATACAGTGTTAATAGCACAGTGCTCGTGAAATATGTTTGTGCATGTAAACTATTAATAGTATTAGGAGACATAAATATACCGATCCAGAGGGTGGTGGTCAAAGAACATAGAAAACACCTCAGACTCACCTTTTGTTGACTGGCTTTTCATCCTTCTCATAGGGTCTAACGAACCATTTTCCAATCCTAACGAAGTTCTTATCCATTAGGCACCTACAATAAGCACACCAAGAATTATTTTTATAGATTCTGTAACAAATTAGCATATCACTGAGTCAATAATCCTAGATGAGATTACATGAAAATGAAATAACTCTCGAACTCTAGTCATAGATATTTAAATTGATTATTATGGAGAGAGGAGGGAGATAGCTATGGCTGCAGGTTGGGGCTCTTAAAGCTTTGTGCAGGAGCCTCCCAGTCAGATCTGTGCTGAGGGCAAGGGCTTCAGTCAGCAATGTCCTTTAGTGACCTTCATCACAACCAGTGTTAGTAGCCCCCCCCCACCAAGCTTGTTTGTCTTAATGCTGCATTGATGTGATTATGGAATCTCCTCAGTAATTAGTCGACTTAACTTATGACAACTTGGACTTTATTATTTTTATATAAGTTGAGAAGTGACAGTATCCTTTGACAAATCAACATGAATTTCTTTGAATTATTCCCATTCATCTAAATTAAACCAAACCTAGTGGGCACACTCCATCTTCCAGAAATTGTTTCAAAGTAGCACCATAAACATTGCTAAGTCTGTATTGCCAGTAACTAACTGTCCATTCAGTAATCTCAGTTGTCCTTGGTATTTTGACATGGCATAATTCTGTAGAACAGGTCAGTATTAACTATGTGAAGCCATTTATGCAACATTCTCCTCTCCCCTGGAGAGTCTCACTCTAGCCCAGGTGATCTGGAACTCTGTAGTCCCAGGCTGGCCTCAGTTATCCTGCTACTTCTGCTGGGATGAAAGGTGTGAGCCACCACATCTAGCTCATGCAACATTTTTTAAGCAATAGTAATAGAAAATTCTTTCTCTTCCCAACCCACTACCACACCCCACAGGTCACAGTTTCACAGACAGGAGGACTGCTGAAAAATGCAGTGAGACCAAGCTGACCATGTGCTTATGCATCACTCTCCTGTACCTATGTGTCCCTGAGCCTTCTCTGTGGGGCCATAGACTCTAGGTGTAATCTGATTCCAAAATTGGGAATCCCAAAGCTATGAAGCTATCCCAAGGGACAAGTGCCAGAGCAGCAGTGCAACCTAACTCAGAAAGTCACTTCCCAGAGAGGCGACTGGGCAGTCTAGAAGAGAGCCCACTATAGGCTGGTCCCTAGTTCTTCTGTGCTGCAAACCTTCAGGATATATGATGTCCACACAGACTAAAAAGCAGGCAGGCAAAGAGTTTCTCTACCCTACCTTCAACCAAACTGCATCTCAGTGCATCTAGTTTCCAAACTGCTCACAAAGACTGGAAAAAATATATTATATATATTTTATCTATATTATATATAGAATATATTCTATATAGTTTATTATCTATAATTTTTTATTTGCAAGGAGTCAGGGAAGGGAACAGACAGACGGGGAGGGGCATGTCAGGGCCTCTTGTTCGACAAATGAACTCTAGGCATATGTTTCACTTTGCCCATCACTGAACCCAGGCCATCAGGCTTTTCAAGCTAGCGCCTTTAACCACTGTGCCACCTCTCTAGACCTGCCTGGAATTTATCTATTGTCCTACCAAACATCCTCAGCAGTGTCAAAGCCTTACCTCTCCACTCCAACCTCTATCAAACACAAATGAACAAGTATCCTCCTAGAAACTATGAGGCTTCCAGTTCCAACCAAGTAACAGACATCCCTGAACAGGGGATGAAGAAACCTTTCACAGCTGATCCTTGTACCCTCATTGTCTGGGCTTTCTTCTGTGCTGTGGATGCTGGCTCGTGTAGTCATGTGCACCCAAGTAAGCCAACACATTCCTTTCTCAAATGTCTTGTGTGCCTGGACTCTTCCACCGGCCTGAGCTGTCCACTCGACCTAAAGCCGCTCCAAAGACTGTCTCCATCAGTGTCTAATCCCGTTTCTCAATCAGAAAAAGAAAGATATTTAAGTCTTAATCCCTTCTCTGTCATGAAATATTAAACAAACAGATTGACGGCTGTTCTTAAGGGTAAACATTCACAGTTTCATATGTTCTCTTAGTCACCTGTGTAGATAATGTTCACACATTATCTCCCATTACAGACTACGTCCCCTAAATCTAAACACTTATTCTCCCACTTGTTAGAAAGTGCACAAATCGAAAAACTAAGCATTTATTGGGTCCTCATTTCCTGGCCATGTTACCATGTGATACCCAAGGACTCATGATGTTGTAACATTCTATCGTCATCTCCCCCACATAGAGCAAAACATCCCAAGACACTCCAGTGAGTTCATATAGGATTCTCAAAACTCTGAACCACACAGCCAAGGACAGGACTCATAGCCACAATCACCACTACTAATCACCACACTATAATACACTGAAAGTATGAAACTAATGAATGTACTATTAGAGTAACTAGAATTCCATTTTATCCACATTATTTTCATGTACTTTCCAAGTAAAATATCCTAATATTTTATTCTTCTTCTTTTTTCTTTTTCATCTTTTTTTGTTGTCTTTTTTTCTTTTCTTTTTTTTTTTTTTTTTGACAGGGGGGTTTCTAGGTAGAGTCTCACTGTAGCCCAGGCTGACCTGGAATTCACTATGTAGTCTCAGGCTGGCCTCAACTCATGGCCATCCTCCTCCTACCTCAGCATCCTGGGTGATGGGATGAAAAGTGTGTGCCATCACACCCGGCTCAAAATATCCCAATTCTAACCACTCTCTTGGCCAAAGATAATTTCCCATCTATGTTATTAAGCAACTTGGGAGCAGTGGACTACCTGGTAAGGTTGCTACAGTTCACAGATGAATGTCGCCCTGCCTAGACATGGACAAGGTACAGGTTGGTGGTGCAGTGGAGAGGGAACAGAGCTGCCTTCCCAAGCATGGGCATAATAGAGTACAACAGTTTCCAAAATTACCGTATAAAAGTGAGGATAGACAGAAGCTCCCCATGAGAATTAGCAAGTGTGTTTTATACTAAAACCTTAATGAAAATACTTAAGTATACTAAAACACCTAATGCCAACTTTACCACATTATGTCAGATGTTTTAGAAATTTCTATAGTCACAAAAGCCATGCGATGTACATTTACATGCAAAGTAAATAATACAAGCAATATGAAAAAAACAGCTGGGCGTCATGTAGCCACATGCCTTTAATCCCAGCACCCGGGAGACTGAGGCTGGAGGATCAATCACCTGAGTTTAAGGAGAGCCTGGGCTACAGAATGGTTTCCAGGGAAGCCTGGGCTAGAGCGAGACACAGCCTTAAAAAAAAAAACAAAACTGACTTTTTAAACTATATACATACAATTCCTTGCTTTTTCTTCAAGAGCTTTCCACTGATGTTTCACTTCACGCTGATAGGATATAATTTGTTATGCCATGATAATTCATACCAACTAAAATAGGAAGAATAGGTATTATAGCCACAATACTAAAAATTGTACATCAAGAAACTCCTAAAAACCATTTACCAGTTTTTGATTTCATCATCCTTCCACAAAAGTCCTTTTCCATTACTGAAGTGTGTAGGACGATCTAAACTTGAGATGTGTAAGGTAATCTTACACAGAACAAAACTTCCTGAATTGACAAGGCTAAAAAAGAAGACGCTTCATTAGCAAGTTGGGGGGAGGGAGGGAGGGGAAGGAGTCGAGTCAAATTACCACAAATTCTGTATAAATAAAAACTTAAGGGCTGAAGAGATGACTTAGAGGCTAAGGCATTTGCCTGCAATGCAGAAGGACCAGAGTTTGATTCCCCAGTGCCCATATACAGCCAGATGCACAAGAGGGTGCATGTGTCTGGAGTTCATTTGCAGTGGCTTGGAGGCCCTGGTGTGGCCATATTCTCTATCTGCCCCCCTCTCTCAAATAAATAAATAAAATATTTTTAAAAAATAAAATAAAATAAAAACTTAGTGGTATTTTATCATCCTGGAAATTCTGCCAACAAGAGAGAATTCCTCTGTTTAAAGGGGAAAGGCATGGCTACATGACCTAATGCAGTAGTGCCTGAAATCCTGACCAAGAATTCACAAAGCTGGGTGTGGTGGCACACGCCTTGGGGACCCATCTCAGTGAGTTTGAGGTCAGCCTGAGACTACATAGTGAATTCCAGGTCAGCCTGGGCTACAGGGAGACCCTACCTCGAGAAACCAAAAGAACTGATAAAGCATGTAACAAAAGCAGCCAATGCATCTCAACATTTAAAGGGGTGTATAAATACATCTCATGTGTTTCAGAAACTTATCTGACTGCCCGTGCTATGATATGATAAGGGAGGATGATGGCTCATGCCTTGAATCCCAGCAATGGACCTACCAGGTCAGCTTGGCCTACAGTGATACTATACCTTGGTGGGAGTGGGAGGCAGGGGAGTGGAGACGCTCGATTCCAGTTTGGTGTTTTTCCCAAATATATGCTCTCAGAGGCGTTGGTGGTATAGTGGTTAGCATAGCTGCCTTCCAAATATATGCTCTCACACCCCCAGGGGATTAAGCTTGGCCATAATGGCCTTAGTAGTCTTTACTACTGGGGAATGTCTTGGCTAATGCAGGGTGAGCTGAAAAGCAAACTCCACTTGTGAATGGAGAGTCTTTAGGCGCAAATCTCAGGTTTTCCACGCTCTTGGCTCTCTACAAAAGTCTAACAGGATGGGGCAGGGCAAAGGAGCAGCCTAGTCAGTGGCTCAGATAGGTACTGCCGGCATGAAATAAACCTGGAATTGTGGGGCTGGAGAGATGGCTCAGCGGTTAAGGCACTTGCCTCCAGTGCCTAAGGCCCCGGGTTCAATTCCCCAGTACCCACATAGCCAGGGGGTGGCCCTGGTGTGCTCTCTCTCTCTCTCTCTCTCTCTCTCTCTCTCTCTCTCTCTCTCTCTCTCTCTCTCTCTCTCTCATCTCTCTGCTTAAAAATTTAAAAAAAAACTAGAATTGTGTGACAGAAGAGACTCTTTGGGTCTGCTGTTAAAGCAGTATTTGAACCTACCTTAACTGAAATAATTATTGCCGTTTTAATACACATGTGTGTGTACACACGTGTCATAAGATACGCCGGGTATCATACTCAAGAACATCATCCACCTTGTTTGAAGACTGAGCTTGCTGATGAGGCCGATTGGCTGGCCAGCTCCAGGACCCGCCTGTCTCTGTCTACTCTGCACTGGGGTCCTAGGCAGAGGCTACCACACCCAACATTTTCACAGGCATTCTGGGGGTTGAATTCAGGTCCTCATGCTTATGAGGATAAACACTTCCCTGACTGAACTATCTCCGTAGCCCCTACCCCATTTATGGCAGTTTAAATAGATCTATCAAAATGAAAAGAATGGGACCAAACAGAAGCAAACAGAGCAGATGAGTGATAGATGACCTCAAATAATATTAAAATTTTTAAAATAAGAGTTACAGGAAGTCAAATTTCTGTTTGATGCAGAAGGCAAAGGAAGAGGAGGAAGGAAAGGAGAAGAAGACAAAGACGAAGATGAAGAAGAGGGGAAAAGAAAGACTCTCTATGGGCTGGAGATGGCTCAGTGAGTAAAGTTAAAGGTGTTTACTTACAAAGCCTGAGGGCCCAGGTTCAATTCTCCAGTACCTTTGTAAAGACAAAGTGGCATATGCATATGGAGTTCATTAGTAATCAAAGGAGGCTCTCCCTGGCATATTTTTCTTTCTCTTTCTGTATCAACTAAATAAAAACTTTAAAAACAAAAAGGACTTACTAACACAATATTCTCTGAAGATGAAACAAACTCCTTTAGAAACAGTGCTTATCAAAAAGAAATATCCAAGGAAGGGATGACTACATAAAAAGGATATTACAGATTAGGATACCAAAGTTAGCTGGGTGACCTTCCATGATGTCTCTAACTCTAACGTAGTGGAATTTTACTCCACTTCTCTTAGCTGTAGGCGCAATCAGCCAAACCCAGGGCACCATGCTGGGCCAAACAGGCCTTGAATATTTATAAATGAATGAATGGAGCTCAGCAGGCTCAGGCCACTAGCCTGTGTCCCATAGTTAGGTGGTATATCTAACATCCAACACATCTGTCTCTGAAGGTAACCAATGAAAAGAAGTTTTAGGACTGCAGAGATGGGTCAGTGCTTACCTACAGAGCCTAACAACCTGGGTTTGATTCCCCAGTACCCATGTAAAGCCAGATGCATAAGGTGGTGCATGTATCTGGAGTTCATTTGCAGTAGCGAGAGGACCTGGTACCTCCTCCATCCTCTTTCCTTCTCCCTTTGCAAATAAATAAATGTTTTTTAAAACGTTTTATTTATTTATTGTGAGCAGAGAGATACAGACAGACAGGGGTGGGGTGGGGAATGGGCACACCAGGGTATCTAGTATGCACCACTTTTCCCATCTGTCCCACGGAGGTACTGGGGAACTGAACTTGGGTCCTTAGGCTCTGAAGGCAAATGCCTTAACCACTGAGCATTCTCTCCAACCAATAAATAAATTTTTAAAAAAGTAATTTCTAGAAATGCATACCCCAGGACAGATCTCCTGATACTATTGTGGAAACTGTTTTGAGTGAATAGTGTTTTGAGTGAGAAAGTATTTTGGGTTTTTTGTTGTGTGGGTAGAGAAAGGGGAAAAGGGATTATTATATGGAGACAGGACTCAGGCTAGAAGTATACAGCATAGGTTATCCAAACACTGAAGCATTACAAGGAAAGTGAATAAATGAAAGATGAAATTACTTCAAGTCCTAGTACCTTACCATCAATCCAGCAGCACCTCAGCATCAATCAACAGGGCTGTGACTGGAATGGGAAACACCCCCATAGGCTCCTGGATTTCAACGCATAATGAACGCTCAGCTGTGGAACCCAGGGGAGGGTGAGCTTTGCTGGAGGGAGCGAGTCACTGGAGGAGCGGCTTGGGGTTTGATACCTATTTCCTGCTCCTCCTCTGCTTCCTGGCTTTAGATGAAATGTGTCTGTGCCTTTCCCACAATGACAAACTAGACCCAAGAACTGTAAACTGAAATAAACCCTTAGACCCTTTCCTTCCTTAAACGGTTCTTATCAGACATATGATCCTAAACCGGGCGTGGTGGTGCACGCCTTTAAACCCAGCACTAGAGAGGCAGAGGTAGGATTGCTGTGAGTTCGAGGCCACCCTGAGACTACATAGTGAATTCCAGGTCAGCCTGGACTAGAGTGAGACCCTAACTCGAAAAACCACAAAAAAAAAAAAAAAAAAAAAAAAAAAAAAAAAAAAAAGACACGAGATCCTAGCAACAAGTGACTAATACAAACAGTGACTCAAAGTGAGCTGATCTTATTCTGTGTGAAGTGTGGCATCATTCTGTATACATTACCAACTATGGCCTTTTTTGTTTTTTTTTTAAAAAAAAAAAGATCAATTTAAGGGACTTCTGTGACAGCTTTTTAAGATATCAAATAAAACTGCCTTTTGATTAAACTCATCCTTACACTTAAAAAATTAAAAAATAAATATATAGGGCTGAAGAGATGGTTTAGTGGTTAAGCCATCTGCCTGCAAAGCAGAAGGACCCAAGTTCGATTCCCCAGGACCTATTAAAGGCAGATGCACAAGGTAGCACATGTGTCTGGAGCTCATTTGCAGTGGCTACAGGCCCTGGTGCCCCATTCTCTCCCTCTGTCTGCCTCTTCTTTTTCTCTCTTTCACTCTCTAAAATAAACATTAATAAAATATATATAAATAAAATATAATATTATAATAAAATAAAAATAAAAATAAAAAATACTGGTGTAGTGGCACACACCTTGAGACTACATAGTGAATTCTAGGTCAGCCTGGGCTAGAGTGAGACCCTATCTCAGAAACAAAACAAAAAAAAATTAAATTTAAAAAATTAGGACATTATGTATATTTGTTAACCTAGACTGATCTCACTCTCCGATGGAGAATGTGTTTGTATTTTTCAGGATGCAGCGAGAGAGCTGTGGCCCATCTAACCCTACCAACCAACTGTAGGACGATAGCTGAGATCCTGGCAAGAGATGAGACACCCCAGTCATACCATGGAGGATCCATATGGAACCCCGCAGAGAATGACAGGATGAACAAGGAACCCACAGCCACAGGCATTCAATCAACACAGGATAAGCCAGTGAGACAGAAACCAATGATTTTAGACAGAAAGACCTCTAAGTTCTCAACATTAAAGCAGCCTTAATACTCACCCACCATGACTCAAGGAACTGAGTGGAAGAGGGGGCGGAAAGATTGTGAGAGCCGTGGTGGGGGAGACGATCCAGAGGCATGGCACCCCTCAGTAACAACACACTTGGGCCAGGAGAACCGAGCTGAACACTAGGCTATCCATGGTCCCCTGCCACAAGGACTGATCCAGACAGCCCACGGAGGAAGATATCCAGCTGATTGGGGATGGGG
>PVHP010014707.1:0-22952 GCA_004024765.1 Zapus hudsonius
CAACGACATTTAGAGACAACAAAGCTGTGCATGGTGGTTGGGGCTTCTCAGCTCCTTGGGAGGCTGAGGTAGTATCACCAAGTTCAATGACTGGTTGGGCTACATATTTAGTCCCAGTCCATCTCAGGATACATTAGACCATCTCAAAAAAACTAATTCCAGTTCACAGCCTGGGCTAGAGTAAGACCCGGCCTGCAAATATATTAATAAAGGGAATTGCAATGTATAGACCTACAATTGTAGTTCTATATACTGCCACCCTCAAATAAGTGGTTTTTAGGACTTCATGTTTTAGTTGCTTACAACAAGTAGGCAATCTCCTGTAAAAGGAACTCAATTATGCAGTCCCTTTGCCCCCCAATCTCAGCAACTTGGGAAGATTAGCAGTATCACAGAATTAATTAGAAATTGATACCATGCTCAATTATCTACTCCCATGAGCACTGAGAAAGATAAACTCAACTGATGTTAATGTCTGAATAAACTGCATTTGCAAACTGGGCATGGTGGTGCAATCTTTAATCCCAGTACTTGAGAGGCTGAGGTTTGATTGAGGTTTGATGATTGCCCTGCCTCAAAACACAACAAAAAAACAAAACCACATTTGGAAACAAACTATTATGAACTTTTTAAAAGTCTCAACCTACCAAAAATAGCATAGTAATGTAATATGATCAAGGCATTGGCTGTTTACCCTTAAGATCACACAATTAGAGTTGTATTTCTCATATACTATTGTCCGTAGAAAAAACAAAATTCAGAGAATGATTTCTACTGGATATGTATTACTTTTCACTGCAAGTTAAACCATTTTCATGTTTTCTAAAACAGGTTTTGTGTACTCTGTTCCTTCATGTGGCCCTCATACACACAATATACTTATACATACATTTTTACAGTTAATTTGTATACTTTTGTCTTCAAATAGGATCTCTCTCTAGCCCAGGTTATCCTAAAATTTAGTGATCCTATCTCAGCCTCAAGTGCTTGATCTCAGCCTCAAGTGCTGGGATTAAAAGCATGGGCAACCAGACTCAGCCAATCAGGTTGTTGTTAGCTTAAAAGGAGTCTTTATCCACTGAACCTTCTCTGTAGCAATGTTTTCTGTTAGTTTAATTCAAACCCATAGAAGAATGAGGAAAAACCATTTTTCACTCCCTTATGTAGCAAGCCTCAAGTGTTTGACTTTAAGTACTTACCCCAACAGCTGGGACTTCTTCACTCTTGACTTCATTTATTCGAACCAAATAGTTAACAAAATCTCTGGCAGCATTGCTCTGTGCATCTTTTTTATTGGTGGAATTCCCCATACCAGCATAATTGTATCCTTCTACTCGAACCTTCAGAGTTGAGGGGGAAAGTGTGTTAAATCTTGGTCATGTATGCATTTAAAAATTGAAATTTTAATAAACTGCCCAAACTAACAACCAGCTACATTTTATATGTGCACTAAAAACAACAGAACCAATGGAGATCCTGTGTTAGTTTGAATGCAAAATGCTCCCCATAGCCTCCAGTGTTGGTGATTAAGCTTTCTACTTAGTTCCCTGCTGATGAAGCCTTTGGGAGGTACAGTCTTGCCAAAAGTGTCACTAGGGGCAGACCTTGAGCTTAACTAATTGAGTTTACTGCTAGATTACTACTGATATATGTGAGCTAACTGCCATGAAGCTTCCCAAGGAAACTCAAGTCCTGCCATAAGCCGTTTCTGGTGCAGTGCATTACCCTAAAGGTTAACTGTTAAACTGCCTTATAAAATACTGAAGTGCTAAACTAATCTAAAAATACTAATTGGGCCAGGCATGCATGGTGGTACACCTTTAATCCCAGCACTTGGGAGGGAAGTAGATAAAGTAACTGAATCAGATATTCTCTTCACATATTAATAAAACCTGACTTTAGGTAGGGCTAGGGGATATAACCTCAGTGCTAGAGCCTATCATGCTCAGAGCAGTAGATCCACACCCATTAGCACAAAAGAAAAATCTATTTTATAATTATCAAGAGGGCTGGTAAGATTGCTCAATGTTTTAAAAGTACTTGCTTGCAAAGTCTCCTACTACCCATAAAGCTAGATGCAAAAAAGGCCCATGCATCTCGAGTTGGTTTGCACAGGCAGGAGGTTCTGGTGTAAACACAAACATGCTCTCACTCCCTGCAAATACATAAAAATGTTTTAAAAATGAGCTCTCCATTTTTAAAAAATACCCTGCTTCTAAATGAGGTGATGAGTCAATTGGTAGAGGGTAATTTAGGGTTGTTAGAATTCACCTGTCAGATTGTTTAAACATGAAACAATCATTGAAATGAAATCATTGAAACAGTCAGGTCATACTAAATTAATTCTTCCCCAATATATACTAGATTGCAACCATTTCCAAATGAAACATTCCTTTAACCCCCACCCCATGTGCTTCTTAAAGTACAGACAATTTTTAGTACCTCACACATGAATTTCTGTCTGTTTTTGTTTCCTACTGCTCTAATTTCATAGGCTGGGGTCATCTTCCTTTTGCCACACCAGGCATACAGAAAATTCTTTATGTCACCCATGATTCACGTCCCTTCTTCAGACCTAAGAAAGTTAAAAACATTGTGAGTAGAGTCTGAAACAAATACCTAGAAATCACTGAAAATCTAGTCAACAAGATATTTTATTATGCTTACAACTTGCTTATGATAAAATTTTACTGTAACTGAAAATCCCATCTTTGTGGATGCCTTTTTTAGGGAGGAAGGTTATTAAGGCAAGACTCTCATGCTATCCCAGGATAACATGAAATTCACTGTAACCCTTGCTGACCTCCAATTCATGAGCCTATCTCAGCCTCTGGAGTAGATTTTCATGTTTAAACTCTTACAGTATCCTACATTTTGTTTTAACTTATTAATCTTTCCAACAATGAAAAAAATTACTGTGCCTTTACAGAGGAAGACAGAATTCAAGGAGAAAGCTGGGTGTGGTGGTGCCCGCCTTTAACCCCAGCACTCAGGAGGCAGAGGTTTGTGAGTTCAAGGCCACCATGAGAGTGAATTCAGGTCAGCCTGGACTAGAGCAAGGACCTACCTCAAAGGAAAAAAAAAAAAAGAATCCAAGGAGAGCTTGAGCTAGAGTAGAAACTAAATACAAAATATGGCCATCATTTTGTGTTTAAACTTAATGGTTTATTTTCATTCCGATAAGGTTGCAT
The DNA here is from genome assembly GCA_004024765.1 of Zapus hudsonius. Lineage (NCBI taxonomy): Eukaryota > Metazoa > Chordata > Mammalia > Rodentia > Dipodidae > Zapus > Zapus hudsonius. Next base: position 3,192 of record PVHP010014707.1, read on the forward strand.
GCATACTTAATAATTATTAATATAAATAATATATCTATATCTATATATCATATAATATATATGATTAATAATTAATCAGCATATTAAAGATAATTAAGCATTCATTTTTATAAGTGAAACGACCAATTAAACTGTTTTATCTTGGGCTGAAGAGATGGCTTAGCAGTTAAGGCATTTGCCTGCAACACAGAAGGACCAGAGTTCAATTCCCCAAAACCAGATGCACAAGAGGGCGCATGTGTCTGGAGTTCATTTGCAGTGGCTGGAGGCCTTGGCATTCTCATTCTCTCACATAAATATTTTTTAAAAAACCTGTTTTAAGCCAGGCGTGGTGGCGCATGCCTTTAATCCCAGCACTTGGGAGGCAGAGGTAGGAGGATTGCTTTGAGTTCAAGGCCATCCTGTGACTACAGAGTGAATTCCAGGTCAGCCTGGACTAGAGTGAGACCCTACTTCGAAAAACCAAAAAAGAAAAAAAATAAAAATAAAAAAACTGTTTTATCTAAAGGTCTTCTTGCCTGGCAGCACTCATCTATAATCCAAGCATTAGGAGGCAAAGGTAGGATAGTTGTAAATTCAAGGTCACTCTGAGACTACAGGGAATTGCAGGTATGCCTGAGCTAAAGACCCTATCTGAGGAGAAAGGGTGTGTGTACCAAGTTGGGCATGGTGGCATGCCTATATACTCAAGGCCAGCCTGAGCTAGAGAACCTGCCTCAAAGAAAATTAAAGGGAAAAAATGTTCTTTCCCAGCCAGACATGGTAGACACTAATTCTAGTACTTGGAAGGCTCAAAATTGGGTGGGGGCTCCAAGTGGATATGGAGATGGAACATTTGAAAATCCTGAAGGCCTGGGTTTGATTCCCCAGTAACCACATAGTACCATATGTACAAAGTGGTGCATTCATCCAAAGTTGACTTGCAGTGGCAAGGGGCCTTAGCTCACCCATTGTGGTAGTTTTGAATAGATGTCCCCCAAAAGAATTAAAGGCTTACTATAATTATTGTCTCCAGGCCCTAGCCTTCTGGGGACCGGCCCTTTCTAATTTGGATGCAAAATACTAGGGATAGATATGCAAAAGAGCTGGAACACTGGTCTGGCAGTCCTGTACTTTTGTGAATTACAGTGTGACAGTGTGCTTGCTGGCTTCTGGAGGTGCTTTCTGTCTCTGCTTGGATCTGTGACAGCCTTTAACTTCCCCTGGATCTGTTCAATAAATACCTTCCTCCCCAAAATTGTGCCTGGTTTGGAGATTCATCCCAGAGGCTGTGGCTGACATTCTCTCTTCTTCCCCCCCCCTCCCTACTCTACTCCCTTCTTGCAATAAAAATGTTGAAAATATTTTCCTAAAAGGAAAAAAATTACAACCAGATTACCATTTAGTAAATTACAACTAGATACACCATTTAATCCCAACAACACTCAGGAGGTAGAGGTAAGAGGATTGTCATGAGTTGAGGCCACCCTGAGACTACATAGTGAATTTCCAGGTCAGCCTGGGCTAGAGTGAGACCCTACCTCGAAAAACCAAAAAATAAAAAAAATTACCTGCAATAAACCCTCTTCTGTCCATGTTTCGTCTATTTTGCTACTATATAGCCTACAATCTTGAAAATGGACTCCAGGTCCATGAAACCAATTGTGTTCAAACCTTGGTCATCATTGGGTAATAGGATTTAGCAGACAAATATGTGGAAAGCTGAGAGATGGTGTTTTTCCCTCAAGGGTTCATATGGCAGGGTTGTATTGGGAGGCTTTCCAAGGTAGGGGTTAGCTCTTAAAGAATGTCCCTCCTCTGTAGTCTGTTCAAGATGCTGAGCAGCTTTTCTCCATCAACTATTCACCAGGAACTGAAACTAAGAGACCCTTGAGCCTTATCTTTTTCAATTTTTACCAATAGTTTGAGATAGGTCTCATATAGCTCTGACTAGCCTTAACTTACTAGTGGTCTTGAATATCTATAACTCACCTGCCTCCTCCCTAGTTCTGGGATTGTATTATGTGCAGAAATTCCTTTAATCTTTTTATAAACTGATTGCCTCAGGGACTTTTAAACAAAATAGTAAATTGAAAACATGCCTAACACTTATGCATAAAAATAGTGGCACTTCAGAGCAGAGGTATGAGGACTGCTATGAGTTGAGGCCAGCCTGGGATTATTAGTTTCAGGTCAGCCTGGGCTAGAATGAGACCTTACCTCAAAAACACCTGGAGGGCCCAGAGATTAAGGCACTTGCCTGCGAAGCCTAACAACCCAGTACCCATGTAAAACCAGATGCACAAAATGGCACATGCATCTGGAGTTCCTTTGCAGTGGCTGGAGATGTGCCCATTTTCTCCCTTCTATCACTCTGCTTGCATATAATATTTAAAATATAAACCAAAACCTGGGCTGGAGAGACTGCTCAATGGTTAAGGCACTTGCCTATAAAACCTAATGACCCTGGTGTGATTACCCAGTACCCAGTAAAGCCTGATGCTCAAAGTGACACATGCACCTGGAGTTCATTTGCAAAAGCTGGAAGCTACAGTCTCATTCATTTTCTCACCCTCTCTGCAAGTAAAAAAAAAAAAACCCAAATGGAAAAAAAGGAATACAAGACATGGCGGCCTGTCTGTAATCCCAGCACTGGGGAGCCTGAGGCAGAGGGAAGACTAAGGAGTTTTTGAGGCTTGTGTAGACAGCAAGGCTATAAAAAAAAAAAAGGCAGAAACAAAAAACAGCCACAGGCCGGGCGTGGTGGTGCACGCCTTTAATCCCAGTAATCCCAGAGGTAGGAGGATTGCCTTGAGTTCAAGGCCACCCTGAGACTACATAGTGAATTCCAGGTCAGCCTGGGCTAGATTGAGACCCTACCTCGAAAAACCAAAATAATAAAAAAATACATTGACCAAGCCATCATTGTATTCTTTCATCCAAAACATTCCTGCCAACAATACTAAGGAAGCCCAAATCAATACTGAAAAATCCTTTCTCTGTAAAGGCTAAATGAATTTAACAGTAACATCCCCCTCTGCACACTCAACTCACTTGGCTTCATTAAGAACTTTGTAAATTTCTTCCAATTCCCATCTCCATGTGAATTGTTCACGCAATCCCTTTGGGCATTGGATTACTAAAGTGCAGGTTGTCCTTAGCTCGTGTTACTAAAGGACACGTGAGCATTACTATTTCCTGGATCCTAATCGGAGAAGCCAGTTTCAAGAAAGGCAGCTATGCAATTTTAGTTCCAAAAACCCCATCACTTCTCCAGTTCCTCTGCCATCTGCCACCACTACTGAGTATTGCAGTAATATCCTTAATGGGTTTCCCGGGTTTTTTTTTTTTTGTCCATAATGAGTTTATTTTTGGTTTTTTCGAAGTAGGGTCTCACTCTATCCCAGGCCGATCTGGGATTCACTATGGAGTCTCAGCCTGGCCTCGACCTCGCGGCCAGGTATCCTCCAACCTCTCTGCCTCCCGGGGGCTGGGGTGGCGCGCGCCTTGGGCCCCAGCCCTGGAGGCCGTGAGTTCGAGGCCAGCCTGGGCTTAGAGGGAAGCACGCCTAGAAAACAGCAGGAAAGAAAAAGGAAACGCAGCCGGTGTGGTGGCGCACGCCGTTCATCCCAGCACTGGAGGAAGAGGTAGAAGGTTCACATGAGTTCAAGGCCACCCTGAGACTACAGAGTGAATTCCAGGTGAGCCTGGACTAGAGCAAGACCTTAACTCGGAAAACCAAAAAAGAAAAAGTAAACGCTCACACTCGCCAGACGTGGCGGCGGCGGGTCAACCTCGGAAATACAAAGCTAAACAAAAAACAAAAAATCAAAACTGTTTTAGGAAGAGCGCTCGAAGGCTCTCCCCGCCTTTACGTCCGCTCCCCCAGCCCCGAACTCATTTAAGTCTCCGCAATCAAGCGAGGACCGTTCCGGGCTCGCGGCCTCCGCGGTCACGTGGCCGCCGGGGGCCCGCGCGTCCGCCTCGAGGCAAAGGCCCGGATGCAGCCTCCCGTTAGCCTACCCGGGCCGGGGCTCTAATTGCACCCACCTTCTAAATCATGCAGACATTTTCCTGCCCCCCCCGCGGCCGGAGTCGGCGTCGGATGCCCGGATGCAGGCCCGGTGCGTGCGGCCTCCGGGCGGCGACCCCACCCTCGGGCGACCCCCGCGGCCGGAGTCGGCGTGCGGCCTCCGGATACCCGGATGCGGGGCCTGGAGCGGGCCGCCTCCGGGCCCCGAATCCCCTCCTCCCTCGGGCGACCCCCGAGGATCGGGGATACCCGGATGTAGGGCCCGGTGCGTGCGGACTCCGGGCCGCGACCCCTCCCTCGGGCGGCCGGCCGGCGCGCCCGCCCGCCCGGAGGAGGAAGCGGGCCTGGCGAACGTTGATGCGGCCAGGTCCCCGGGAGCGCGGCCGCCGAAGTGCGCCACAGCCAGCGCGCCCACAAGCCGTCATCCGGGTACCGCGGGCCGCCCCTCCCCCCCGCCGCCCGCGCTCACAACAAAGGCCGCCGCGCAGCCCGCCCGCCGCCCGTCCGTCCGCCGCCCGCCCGGGGCCGAGGCGTCTCCTCTTACCCCCCTCCGCTTCTCCGTGCCCGAGAGCACAGCCCCGCTCCAGGAAAGCTCGCAGCTCCGCTCTTCAACAAAGACGACCCACAGACGCACCACCACCCGCATGGAAGCCGCGGAGAAATGGCTCCGACCACGGCGCCGAGAGGGCGGAGTCAGCCAGGGTGCGCCTGCGCAGAAGCGGAGCGCGCGAGCCAGGGCGCCCCGAGGGGGCGGGGCCGCAGCGACTTCCGGCTGCCCAGCCCGGGGTCGCCGGGGAGACGAGCCGGGCCCAGGCCCGCGCGCACGCGCACTCTCGCTCCTTCCAGCGCTTTCTTCGAGCCTGAGCCGGCGATCCTCCATCTTGTAGCCTTCCTGCCTCGGCCTCCCCGGGCAGGGCAAGGTTTGCGTCTCGGGCCCAGGCTGGCCTCGAGCTCCCGGCGACCCCCCTGCCTCGGCCCCCCAGGGCTGGGTCCGTTCGAGGCTCCAGGTCGGCCTGGGTAGAGGGAGACCCTGCCATCAAAAACAAAAATAAAAAGGCGAATTTCCAGAACGAATCTGTCGTTTCTCAGAATAGCTGAAATTGGCCAAAGAAACACATTTCGGGATGGCACCTGTGGGTGCCAGGGTTTTTTTTTTGTTTTGTTTTTCAAGGTAGGGTCTCGCTCTAGTCCAGGCTGACCTGGAATTCACTCTGTAGTCTCAGGGTGGTCTTGAACTCACGGCAGTCCTCCTGCCTCTGCCTCCCGAGTGCTGGGATTAAAGGCGTGGCCACCACGCCACGGCTCAGGGGTTTCTTTAGAATTCCGAAGTACATCTCTACATCTGAATGCTACAGGCTAGCTTGTGGACCCAGGAGAAGTAGGGAGACCCCTGGGGTGGAAGTGGTGGGGGGCACGGGGCATTTGCTTACAAAGTCTGCCTGGGAAAGCCAGGTGCACAAGATGGCGCATGCATCTGGAGGCCCTAAGGTGCCCATTCTCCATTCTCTCCCCTTGCAAATAAATAATTTTTTTAAAAAGTGGAAGAGAGAAGGGGAAGAAAAGCTTAGCTTAATGAAGTGCACAGCAGATATAAACTGGCTTTTCTGTGTTATCGATCCTCTTCCACCCAAGAAAGTAAGACCTGTCTGCCCTTTGGCCTAGGGAGGTTCATCTGCAGAAGGCCACCCTAGTTCTTCCCTTTGCCTCGAGACTTTCTACCACACTCATTATCCACCCCTGAAGTTCCCTATGTTCAACTATGGAACTTTCCAGTCATATTTGTTTTCTTTCTTTTGTTTTCCTTTTGTTTTCTTATTTTTTTCCTTTCCAGTCAAATTTTACAATAAACTTTTTGCCATGGGGGGGGGGGTTAGTCCCAGGGCCTTGTGCATGCTGGACAAACACCCTCCACTAAACTACATCCCTAACTCAGCATATTTTCCCCTGTTCACCTGCCTATTGTCAGTTTATTTCATGGATTAAAATTACCTAGAAGCTGATAGTGAAAGTGAGGTAGAGTGCTTAGCCTAAGGCCATAGAAACAAAACTTATTATACATTATACACCAAAAAAAAAAAAAAAAAAAAAGGAAGAGAAAGAAAGCAAGAAAGAACGAAAGAGAAAAAACACGGGCGTGGTGGCACACGCCTTTAATCCCAGCACTCGGGAGGCAGAGGTAGGAGGATCACCATGAGTTCAAGGCCACCCTGAGACTACATAGTGAATTCCAGGTCAGCCTGGGCTAGAGCAAGATCCTACCTTAAAAAACCAAAAAAAAAAAAAAAAAAAAGGAAGAAAAATTTAAAACTTCAAACTTGAGCAGGGCAATCCCAGCACTTGGGAGGTTGAGATAGGAGGATCATGGAGTTGGAGGCCAGCCTGAGCTACAGAGTGAGTTTCAGGTCAACCTGAGCTAGTGTGAAACCCCGCCTCAAAAGAATAAAACCATTCCCATGCTCAGCAGAGGCTTGATTCAATATGCAGCTCTGGAAGTGAGCAGGTGGAGACTTGCTTTCCCTCCCTAATCCTTCTGCTACAGTTTTAAGGAACCGTCACTTTCACATGGCATTCTAAATGGCTACTTCCTCTCAGGTCATGTGACTTGACTGGCAGGAAAGTAAAGTGTCTAGGAATAAAATAGGGAAGTTAAACTCAGGAGGTCACATAACTTATCAAGAAGAGACAACAGTGATTTAAATATACATATATATTTTTGCTGAGCACTGGAGACACATGAGGATCCCTGTGAGTTTGAGGCCACCCTGAGACTACAGTAAATTCCAGGTTAGCCTGGCCTAGAGCAAGACCCTACCTAAAAATAAATAAATAAATAAATAAATAAATAAATAAATAAATAAATAAAAGGAAGAGGAAGAGAAAGAAAGAAAGATCTGCACATCAAGGGATGTCTGCCTCCTGCCCATTGTCTCATTTTAACCCCTTTGTGTTCCATAAAAGCCCTTCCCACCCCGAACCTTCTCCAATGAGATTTGAGACAGAAGTCACCCCTATTTTCCTTAGGCACACCTTTGAATATTTCTGCTAATTTCTGTCTTCCAGGTTCTTGGTAGAGTAGCAAACACTATGAACCTTATTCCAGTAACAGTATTGCAAAAAAGAGGAGGAGGTGACACAAGCCTTTAATCCCAGCACTTGGGAGACAGAGGTAGGAGGATTGCTTTGAGCTCCTGGCTACATAGTGAATTCCAGGTCAGCCTAGGCTAAAGGGAGACCATACTTCAAAAAAATAAATAAAATAAAATAAAATAAAGGGCTGGGGAGATGGCTCAGTAGTTAAGGTACTTGCCTGCAACACCTAAGGACCTGGGTTTGATTCCCCAATATCCACGTAAAGCCAAGGTGGTGCATGCATCTGGAGTATGCAGTGGCTAGAGGCCCTGGCATACCCATTCTATCTATCTGCCACCTCTCTTTCTCATAAATATATACATAAAAGAAAAGAAATGCTTGATGGCACTACATTAAAATAAAATAAATTTTAAAAATAGGGCTGGAGAGATGGCTCAGTGGTTAAAGGTACTTCCTTCGAAGCCTGACAGTCTGGGTTTGATTCCCCAGTACCCACATAAAACCAATTGCAGAAAGTGACCCATGGGTCTGGATTTCCTTTGCAGTGTGTGATGGTTTGATCCAGGTGTCCCCCACAAATGAATGTGTTCAGAATGCTCTATCCCCAGCTGATGGCAGTTTGAGTATTGGAACCTTGGGAGGTGCGTTGTTGGGGGCAGGCTTATGGGAGGGTTATAGCCAGCTTCCCTTTGCCAGCGTTTGGCACACTCTCCTATTGCTATTGTCCACCTGATGTTGTCCATGTTGAACCCAGGAACACCAAAAAAAGACCACAGACTCAAAAAAAAATTTTTTTTTTTTTGGTTTTTCGAGGTAGGGTCTCGCTCTAGCCCAGGCTGACCTGGAATTCACTCTGTAGTCTCAGGGTGGCCTTGAACTCAGGTGATCATCCTACCTCTATCTCCCGAGTGCTGGGATTAAAGGCGTGCGCCACCATGCCCGGCTCACAGACTCAAATTTAAGCCAAATTGAAGCAAGCTATATTTGTGCACACAGGAGCTGGCCATTGGCTGTCTCACCCAAATGCAGGCCTCCAGGGACCAGTAGCCAGCAAAAGAAAAAGTGAGGTTTTTATATCCAAAACTTTTTCCAACAAGGAGTTTAGCAAACAGAATACATAGTTAATTAAAAACTGGCATATTCCCTGGATGGCATGAGTCTTATCATGGTTAAGGAGGAGGAGTAACATAGATTCTGGGAAGAGTGATAGCATAGTCAGGAGGGAGAAATTCTTGGGAGGAGTAGAGCACAGTCACAGAAATTCCAGGCAAGTTCAAGGTATGGTCAGATCAAATAGAACTTTGTTACAAAACGGCTTCTAATTTCAAGATGGAGTCTGTCTGGTTCTTCAGTCCACTCCTCTGCTCATGCCATTGTTTTCCCTGCCACCATGGAGCTTCCCCTGGAGTCTGTAAACCAAAATAAACCCATTCTTCCCATCAATTGCCTTTGTCGTGTTCTTTGTCACAGCAATGAGAAGTTAACTACAACACAGTGGCAGGAAGCCCATACTCACTCTCCTTGCAAATAATATTTTTTTTTAAAGAAGAGCTGGGGGTGGTGGCGCACCCCTTTAATCCCAGCACTTGGGAGGCAGAGGTAGAAGGATAGTTCGAGGCCACCCTGAGACTACATAATGAATTCCAGGTCAGCCTGGGCTAGAGCAAGACCCTACCTCAAAAAAACAAAAACAAAAAAAAATTAAATTAAAAAAAAATGCCAGCACTGCATAGGCAGAGGTAGGGAGGAGTGACAACATGAGTCAAAAGCCAGCCTAAGACTACAGAGTGAGTTCTAGGTCAGTCTGGGCTAGAATGAGACCCTATCTTTATTTATTTATTTATTTATTTATTTATTTATTTATTTGTACATTTTCAAGCAGAGAGAAAGAGAGAGAGAGAGAGAGAGAGAGAGAGAGAGAGAGAAAACCAAGGCCACCACCTTGTGGGTCTGGCTTATGTGGGTCCTGGGAAATTGAACCCAGGGCCTTAGGATCTGGAGGCAAGTGCTTTAACTGCTGAGCCATCTCTCCAGCCCTGAGACCCTATCTTGAAAAAAAGAAAAATAGTCATAATAGTGAAGATCCAGTCCCACAGGCCCAACTGGACTATCTCAAGGGAGAGTATAATCTTGTGTTTTGTCACCGTGGGTATGGATGTGTTTCCCAGAACATCAGGGGCGTTTCTGAGCTGCTGTGAGGAATTCTTGCTTATGGAGGAAACCAGGAAATGACTTACTTCCAGGAGACAGACATTTTGCTCATATTGATTTAGGTTTCTTTACTCTCCCCTAGAGATAGACTGGTTCTCTGATCAATCAGGTACTTGTTTGTTGTGATTTCTTTTCATACAGGTCTTCATAGAAAATAATTTCCATTTTTTGTTTAATATGTTGTAAATAGATAATTTAAAAAATGATTGAATGCATATTACTGTTAACTTCAGATAGCATCGCTTATAATATTTAAGAGGGATTTAACTATTATAAATTATTTTGATGGCCTAGTATACTGTCTACATTTAAATAAAGGATTTATTTTTTAATATTTTATTTATTCATTTTTCAAGCAGAGAGAGAGAGAGAGAGCGCACCAGGGCCACCACCTTGTGGGTCTGGCTTATGTGGGTCCTGGGGAATTGAACCGGGGGCCTTAGGCACTGGAGGCAAGTGCCTTAACTGCTGAGCCATGTCTCCAGCCCCTATTTCTTTTTTTTTTTTTTTTTTTTTCGAGATAGGGTCTCCCTCTAGCCCAGGCTGACCTGGAATTCACTATGTAGTCTCAGGGTGGCCTTGAACTCATGGTGATCCTCCTACCTCTGCCTCCTGAGTGCTGGAATTAAAGGCGTGCGCCACCACGCCCAGCAAATTATTTTTATAATATATACATACGTATATTTTTTTGAAGTAAGCTCTCACTCAAGCCCGAGCTGACCTGGAGCACACTGTGTAGTCTCGGGGTGGCCTGGAATCTAGGTGATCCTCCTAACTCTGCTTCCCAAGTGCTGGGATTAAAGGTGTGAGCCACCACTCCTGGCTGGCTGTTAAATTTTTGAACCCAATGCTTCCCACTGTCAGTCTAAACAGAGAGACTGTGAAAGCAAAATAACTTTTATTTTTTGTTTGACTGAGGCTGTAGGAATCGTAATTCAGAATATATAACAGGCACTTAGAAACTTTGTATTGGCCAGGATTCCAGCACTCAGGAGGCAGAGGTAGGAGGATCACCATGGGTTTGAGGCCAGTCTGGTCAGCCTGGACTAGAGTGAGACCCTGACTGGAAGAAAGGAAAGAAAAGAAAGGAAAGGAAAAGAAAGGAAAGGAAAGGAAAGGAAAGGAAAGGAAAGGAAAGGAAAGGAAAGGAAAGGAAAGGAAAGGAAAGGAAAGGAAAGGAAAGGAAAGGAAAGGAAAGGAAAGGAAAGGAAAGGAAGAAGGAAAGAAAGAAAGAAAGAAAGAAAGAAAGAAAGAAAGAAAGAAAGAAAGAAAGAGAGAGAAGCAACTGTATTGAATAGCTCTGACTCCTCACTTCATACAAGGTAGCTAAAGCACAGTGAGCACCTGGCAGCTTTACCTTCATTTTGTATTGGTCTCTTTTACTTTTGGCCACCTGCTGACCTCAGCCCATAGGCATGTTAAGTGCTCAAGGTGTTTATCTAAAAACCAGTGATACCTAACCTATCTCATTCCCCTTCAAGGCTGAAGGTAAGAAGTTAAGACCAAGTTACTGTCAGCTTTTCACAGTGCCCTGTTCCAAACTCCCCAAAGGCTCATAAGGCCTCCAGCTATGGCCCTAAACCAGCAATCACTCACTGTGAATTCCAGGAACAGAGCCTCACAGGACAAACTATGCCCCAACCAGGGTAATTAGCTATAATCTGAAAGCCTTGGAGCAGCAGTGGTGATCTCCAGAGATCCAGGCTGCCCTCTCAAGCAGTAAGGACACCTTAGACCACCTTGTAGAACAAAAATGAGCACAATAACCATTGGCCACACCAGACTCTGTCCAGGGCTACTTAATTGTGCACAGCTCTTGTCCCTTCCCTCCCCCAATTCTCCCTCTATTTAATCCCAGAGTTCATGTCAGAGCCCTGAAAATGGACTTTGGGTCATTGGTCACTTTGATTTGTTACTTTTCCAAATGTGCACACTGATTCCATGACCTTTCTCTGTCATTGGTGTGCGAGATGCATGCAGAGGCTGCTAAAGATGAAACTTTGCCCTAAAACTTTTTATTTAAAAAATACTTTTTTTTCTTTGCAAGCAGAGAGATATAGAGAGTCAGGGAAAGAGAAAGGGCCTCTGGCTGCAAATAAACTCCAGACATCCACACTTTGTGTGGATACTTGCTTAGGCTTTGTAGGCTAGCACCTTACCCCCTGAGCCATCTCTCCAGCCCTTATTTATTTATATATTTTAAAATTATTTATTTAAGAGAGAGGCTGTTGCGGTCAGCTTTCTAGTTGCTGCGCAAAAAGAACCCAAACAAAAGCGGCTTGTAGAGGAATGGGTTTATTTGGCTTACAGACTCGAGGGGAGACTCCATCCTGGCAGGGAAAACGATGGCATGAGCAGAGGGCTGGACATCACCTCCGCCACAGCACTGCAAACAGCGGCAGGAAGGTGTGCCAAACACTGGCAAGGGGAAGCTGGCTTATAACCCCATAAGCTTGCCCCCAACAACACAGCTTCATCGAGGTTGGAAAACCCAAATTGCCATCAGCTGAGGATCTATCTATCAGAACACATTCAATTGTTTGTGGGGGACACCTGTATCAAACCATGACAGAGGCTGAGAGAGAAAGAGGCAGATAGAGAATGGGCACTTCAGGGCTTCCAGCCACTGTAAACAAATTCCAGACACATGCGCCACCTTGGGCATCTGGCTTTGCGTAGGTACTGGGGAATCGAACTTAGGTCCTTTTGTTTTGCAGACAAGTGCCTAAGCCATCTCTCCAGCCCCTTCTTTATATTTTTATTTTATTTTTTATTTTTTGGTTTTTTGAGGTACGGTCTCACTCTAGCCCAGGCTGACCTAGAATTCACTATGTAGTCTCAGGATGGCCTCGAACTCACAGTGATCCTCCTACCTTTGCCTCCCAAGTGCTGGGATTAAAGGCGTATGCCACCACGCCCAGTTTTTTTTTAACTTTTAAAAAAAAATTTATTTATTTGCAAGCAGAAAGAGGTAGAGAGAAGAGAGACAAAGAGAACAGGTACACAGACCCTCCAGCAGCTTCAAATAAACTTTAGATGCATGGGTCACTTTGTGCATCTGGCTCTGCATGAGTACTGGGGAATCAAACCCTGCAGGGAAACACCTTAAACACTGAGTCATCTCTCCAGCTTCCAGCCCTTATTTTTTGTATGCTTTCGCACATGTTCATATATGTGACTGTGTGAACACAGGCTCATATATGTCAAGGTTCCCCTGTGGAGGTCAGAGTACAACTTTCAAGTTGGTCCTCACCTTTTAGTGTAGTTACCTTGTCATTGTTGGGACAGAGCACCTGACCAAAAGCAACTGATGGAAGTAGTTTTTCTTTTGGCAAAGCTTCATTATGGCAGGGTTGAAAGCATAGCATGTACGGAGGCTGGACATTATCTCTGCCACAGCAGGCGTGAAGCAGCAGCTGGAGAGTGAGCCAATCTCTGGCAATGGGGAACTGGCTATAATATCCCTAAGCTCACCCCCAACAACCCACCTCCTCCAGCAAGGCTGCACCTGCCAAAATGCCATAAGCTTCAGACCAAGCATTCAGAACATATGAGGTTATAAGGGACTTCTGATTCAAGCCAGCACATCTTTCTACCTCATTTTGAGGCAGGGTTTCTCTCTCTGGATTCCCACTCTGCTGTTCTTTGCTGGATTTGCCATGAGCTTCCAGGAAATCCTCCTGTCTTCACCTCCTATCAGCATGCTGGAATTACAGAAGCCTGCCCCCCCCCCAAGAGCTTGGCAAAGCTTGTCAGCCCAGGTTTGATTCCCTAGTACCCATGTAAAGTCAGGTGTGAAGTGGCACGTGAGTATGGAGTTTGCAGCAGCGAGAGACCTTGGTGCAAAGATACACACACACACATGCACACACTCATAGATGTTTTTTGAAGTGGAAGCAGCTCTTCCTGGATATTCATTTCTGCCATCTGAACCTCCTGGTCCCTGCTCTGGTAGACCTTCCCTGATGGACTAGGACTAGGATGGGGGAGGGGATCTTTACTCCTACCTGGGCTCTAAACTCCCTCCAGTCTTCCACACAGCAGAAGCTCTCTCTCTCTCTCTCTCTCTCTCTCTCTCTCTCTCTCTCTCTCTCTCTCTCTCTCTCTCTGTCGTTTTGTTATTCTGAGGTAGCATCTCACTTTAGCCCAGATTGACCTGGAACTCACTCTGCACCTAGGATGGCCTCAAACTCCCAAAGATCCTTTTATTTAGCCGCCCAAGTCCTGTGACCCAAGGGGTGATGCCCAGCTAGTCCTCAGTTCTTGCAAGCCTGGAATCCAGCTGGGGGTTCTGGTGAGATGGTGACTCTTCTGTTTCAAGGATCAGTAATGGGAACAGATTCATTTTGTCACACCTCCTGCCTGGGAAGGCTGTGGCAAGGCAGCATCTTGAGAAGGAATATATTGTTCAAGACTGAGCTACCCAGAGGGTCTAGTAACAAGGAAAAATCACGAGTCAGGGAGCCTCTGGTCAACTGGCCCCAGCGTCAGAGTGGAAGATGACCAGCAGAGACTTCCTAGTACGCAGAGAAGGAAGACAGCTCTGTGAGATGGCCCAGGCTTAGCACCATGCTAAACAGTAGCGATTTCAACTGATCTCCCCTCTACCAGGCAAACTCCTGTTTTAGAGGTGCTAGAAAACAGCTTTTGCAGGAATATTGGGGTTCCTTTCACCAATACACCAATAACTTTGGGGTGGTCCTGGATTCTTGTCTTCTAAATTCACAAAATTGAACTCTACTGACCAGAGGGCAAGATTTAGAGAGACTATAGAATAAAAAGAAAAAGGAGAGAAGATAAAGAACTGTCTCCACAAGAAGGCAAGAACTGGATGAAGCCTAGAACTTAAGGAAGAAGGAGAAAGTTCAGAAAACTGCCTATTGAAGCAGGAGGGTGGGTCTTTGGAATGACGACTCCAACACCTGTACAAGTGGAAGAGAGGGGGTTTATTCTTAAACCCAGGGCACACAGTCAAGATAGCTTCTCAAAGGACTGTGGCCTTGAACCCAATTTGGAGTGTCCTCATATACTCTTTACCAAGGCAAAGGGGGCAGGCAAACAAAGCAGGGACTTTCTAGAAGCAGATTGTGTTAGCATTTCCAAGTGGGGGTTGACAAGGGGGTGCTGAGCACTGGAAGGAAACAATTTCAAAAACCTTTTCAAACTACTGTATAGTCAGGTCACTAGCACCATTGCCAGGTTTCTACTTTCATTTCCTCTAACCTCGCTGGGGCTGAGCAGTTTTTCCAGTCCATGGGACAAGAGGCTGGAGGGACTTTAACATTCAACAATGATACTTTAACAATTGGTCTACTCTGCCTCAGTTCAGCTCCCAAGCAGTCTGCACTTAATGACTCAATAGATCAATAATTAACATTGTCTTTCTTAATATACTAATAGAAGTAGGGTAAAACCCGCCCCCCAAGAGACCCAATTCAGGGTCCTTTATAGTTTCTCAATGGGAAGCTAGGAAACTAGGAAAGGGGAAGTCCTTCCTTGGGAGGGACTCAGGTGGAGCTCATGGAAAAACAGATCTAGGGAACTGCTTTAGGAAGCAAGAGATAAGCAGCCAGATCCTTCTCTGACCTCTGGCAAAGTGGGGACTGCTAAGGCAGGTTCAAGGAAAGTCCTTGCTTTTGCTTCCTGGGGACCCTGTTCCCCCTAAGCTGCCTCAGAGTTGCTCCATTACTTCATCTCTTCTTTTTCTTTCCCTTCCTTCCCTCTCTTCTTCCATTGTCACTTTTGTTTCCCCTTTTTTCCTTTATTTATTTTTTTTAATTTTTTGAGGGTCAGATCAGCCCAGACTGATATGATCACTATGTAGTTTCAGGCTGGCCTCCCACTCTGTCTTCCAAGTGCTGGGAATAAAGGCATGTGTCACCACACTCTGCTCCCTTTCTCCTTCCTACTATACTTTTAGTATTTTTTTTTTCAAGGTAGGGTCACTTTAGCCCATGACCCAGAACTTACAGGGATCCTTCTGCTGGGATTTAATAAGGCCTGTTCGGCTGCACCCAACTGTCTTAACTCTCAGCCCAGGCTGACATGGAATTTTCTCTGTAGCTCAGGATAATTCTGTCTCATGGAGAGTACTGGAATTAAAGGCAAGAGTCAGCAATCCCAACTGCATTTTACTCTTTTCAGTTATCTATAAATTGGGCATGGGGCATAAACTTGTAATCCTGGCAGTTAGGAGGAAAGGAGTGCAAGGCCGGCCTCCACTACATAGCACTTTGGAGACCAGGGCTGTAGCTCAGTGTTTTACATAGCATGTACAAAGCCCTGCTTCGAGCCCCATCACAGCAAAAAAAATAATAAAAATAAATAAAAGTCAGTGTCCTGCAATTATAACCTATACTAGAAGCTGGAGAAATAGTTCAGAGTTAAAGGCTCTTGCTCTAAAGCCTGTCAGCCAGGGTTTCAATTCTCCAGTACTTATATAATGCCAGATATGAAATGTGGCACATGTATTTGGAGTTTCCTGGCATGCCCCCCCACACAAATAAAAATATTTAATTAAAAAAAAACTAGGGGGGCTGGAGAGATGGCTCAGCGACTAAGGCACTTGCCTCCAGTGCCTAAGGCCCCGGGTTCAATTCCCCAGGACCCACATAAGCCGGACCCACAAGATGGTGGCCCTGGTGCTTGCTCTCTCTCTCTCTGTATCTCCCTGCTTGAAAATGAATAAATATTTATATAAAAAAACCAAAAAACTAGGGACTGGGTGGGAAGATGGCTCCAGCCCTTAAAGATGCTTCCAAGCTGGGCATGCAAAGCCTGCTGGCCTGGGTTCAATTCCTAAGCCACCATGTAAAAAGTGACACAAGCACCTTGTGTTCCTTTGCAACACCAAGAGGCTCTGGTTCATCCCTCTACTTGCACACGAGCAAATAAAAAAAAAATTTAAGGGGTGGAGAGATGGCTTAGCGGTTAAGGCTTTTGCCTACAAAGCAGAAGAACCCTAGTTCAATTCCCCAGTACCCATGTTAAGCCAGATGCACAAGGTGGTGCATGTATCTGGAGTTCATTTGCAGTGGCAGGAGGCCTGGGTGCACCCATTCTCTCTCTCTCTCTCAAATAAATAAATATTTAAAAATAATTTAAATAAAGCACTCTTTATCCAGCCATGGGGAGGCTGTTATATGTCTTTGGAAGATACCTTTTCTTATTATTATCCATAGTTAGATACACTTAATGAGCAAATAATATGTTGGAGTCCCCAATTCCCCGATTTCCCTCTCCCCTGTCCCCAATCAGCTGGGTATCCTCCCCCATGGGCAGTCTGGCTCAGTCCATGAGGTAGGGGGTTATGGATAGCCTAGGAGTCAACCTGGTTCCACCCCCCCTTTGTGTGTTGTTACTGAGGGGGGCTATGTCTCTGGATGTTCTCCTCCACCACTTACGATACCTTTCAATGTAGCTGCTTTGGGGTCTCCATGCTCCTTTCTCTCGCCGATGCTCTGCCAGAGAGTCCAATAAACTTACTGATTTGGTAAACTTTGGTAAAATAGGTCTTTAGTCTATTGGGAGTACCCTGCCTGGTGGAACAAGTGCTCCTTGGCTACTCCCAAGAAAAGAGTTAACATCACACAACACTTGTTTTATTTTTTATTCCTCTTTTTACACATCCTTAGAACCAAAGATTAGAACAAAATTTTACCCTCCTCCAGGAAATTAACAGGTATAAAAATGAAAATTCAATGAGATATATCATATAAACCACTGTGGTTCAGTTTCTAGATTCGAAATGAATATTCATTAGAAAACTATTTTCTAAAATTTGTTTATTTTCTGAAGTACTAGGGATCAAACCTAGGGCCTCACACATGATAGGCAAGGATTCTACTACTGAGCTACACCCACAGCCCTTAAAATAAAGTTTTAAGAGTAAGAACCAGCAATGAAGCAAAGGCTCAGAGAATTAATCAATTACAATTTTCTCTCAGTTCCATATAAATAAACAGGTTTTTTTTTAAGGCAGGGCCTCACTCCTGCCCAAACTGACCCAGGAACTCACTCCGTAGCCCGGTGTGGCCTCAAAATTATGGCAATCCTTCAACCTCTGCCTCTGGAGTGCTGGGATGACAGGCATGTGCCACCCTGCCTGGCACTAAATAAACAAAATTTTTTTAATAGAAGCACTTAGGGTTTAAGATTGCTTCAAAATAAAAAAAAGTTTACTATCAAAATGGACTACTACTTTTTAAAAAATATTTTATTTATTCATTTTCAAGCAGAGAGAGAGCGCGCGCGCGCGCAAGAGAGAGAGAGAGAGAGAGAGAGAGAGAGAGAGAGAGAGAGAGAGAGAGAGCGAGCGCGCACCAGGGCCACCACCTTGTGGGTCTGGCTTATGTGGGTCCTGGGGAATTGAATCGGGGGCCTCAGGCACTGGAGCCAAGTGCCTCAACCGCTGAGCCATCTCTCCAGCCCTAGACTACTTACTACTTTTTGATTGGTGTAAAAAAAACAAAACAAAACAAAACAAAATACAGTAGACAAAGTTTAATTCAAGTTCACCTAGAGTCCCTGAGGAGAGAATACACTATTCAGGTGGTGAGTCTCAGAGGTATAATGCTGATGGATAGAGGTGCTAGCCGCAGGCCTCCAAGTCACCATCCTTTAAACCAGTCAAAGAAAGGAAGTCCAGGCTCTTCAGTTTAGCTTCCGCATTGTCAGTGAACTCCCTGGTGGCTTTCTGCAGCGGAAGCCTGGGTGGGCCCATTGGAATCCCAGAGACCAGGGTCATGATGGCTTTGGTTTGAGACACTCCAAAACCTAGACAGGAAAAAATAAATGAGAAACGTACCTGGTATTATCTATTTTCCTCACAAACAGAGATCGGATAGCAACAGTAAATTGTAGTTATAGTGAATTCCAGGTCAGCCTGGGCTAGAGTGAGACCCTACCTTGAATAACAAAAAAAAAAAAAAAAAAAAAAAAAAAAAAAAAAAAAAAAAAAAAAAAAAAAAAAAAAAAAAAAAAAAAAAAAAAAAAAAAAAAAAAAAAAAAAAAAAAAAAAAAAAAAAAAAAAAAAAAAACAAACGATAATTCCAGCACTTGGGAGATGGAGGCAGAGGGTGGGGAATTTGAAGCCTGCTTGGACTATATGAAACTGTCTCCAAAAAGTGAAAAAATGAAATTAAACAATATTGTTTCTTTCAGCTCTTATATTAAGAATAGGTTTTAGAAACCTGGCCTGGTGGTGCGCGTCTTTAGTCCCAGCATTTGGGAGGCAGAGGTGGAAGGTCACTGTGAGTTCAAGGCCACCCTGAGCCTACATAATAAATTCCAGGTCAGTCTGGGCTTAGAGCCAGACCCTGCCTTGAAAAACCAAAAATGCAAAAATAATAATAGTAAATAAATAGTGCCGGGCATAATGGTGCACGCCTTTAATCCCGGCACTCAGGAGGCAGAGGCAGGAGGATTGCCGTGAGTTCGAGGCCAGCCTGAGACTACAGAGTGAATTCCAGGTCAGCCTGGGCTAGAGCGAGACCCTACCTCGAAAAACCAAATAAAAAAATAGTAAATAAATAAAAAATAAAAACGAAACAAAAAAGCCTGAAAAAATAATAAGGTCTGGTGATAAGCAAGATGATCTTATGTGGCACACAGGTAAATTTGCAGGTATTGTTTTATTATTGGGATTGAAAAAAATAAAAATTAGAGGCCAGCCTGGGCTACATGAGACCCTTTTTATTTTATTTTTATATTTTATTTATTAATTTTCAAGCAGAGACCCTTTTTAAAACAGGCAGGCAGGTGAGGTGGTGCATGCCTTTAATCTCCAGCACTTGGGAGGCAGAGATAGAAGGATTGCTGTGAGTTCAAGACCAGCCTGGTACCATAGAGTGAGTTCCAGGTCAACTTGAACTAGAGTGAGACAGTACCTCTAAATGTAGCCCAGGCTGGCCTCTAATTTACTCTCATCTTCCTCCCTCTACCTCCTAAATTCTAGGATTACAGGCATGAGCCATAATGCCCAGATCTTCACATTTCAAAAAAAAAAAAATTAACTGACAATTTTCATACATGAACACAATATAATTTAATCGTAATATCTTCCCTCCTCTTCCCTTCTACTGAACTTCCTTCCAATAAGTCCCTCTTCTACTTTGATGCCTTTTTTGCCTGCCTCCCTTATCCATGTGGAAATGTGACAGTTTCAGGCAAATTCAGATTCCAGGCCTGAAATTCAGACTATTCTGTATTCAGACTGTTTTCTTCCAAATACTTGGACTGAAATCTGCCACTGTTCGCAATAGAACTTTCTGTCTCTTTTCTTTCTTTTTCTCCAAGGTAGGGTTTCAATGTAGCCCTGGCTGACCTTGGATTTCACTATGTAATCTTACACTGGCCTCAAAGTCACAGAGATCCTCCTACCTCTGCCTCTGAGTGCTGTATGGCTTGAGGCCAGAATGGGACTACAGAGTGAGTTCCAGAACAGCTTG
>PVHP010014707.1:23052-38773 GCA_004024765.1 Zapus hudsonius
TGCTTGAAAATGAATAAATAAAATATAAAAAAAAAGAAAAGAAAATCCCAGCACTCGGGAGGCAGAGGTAGGAGGATCCCCTTGAGTTCAAGGCCACCCTGACTACATAGTGAATTCCAGGTCAGCCTGGACTAGAGTGAGACCCTACCTCAAAAAACAACAACAACAACAACAAAAAACCAACAGGGGCTGGAGAGATGGCTCAGTAGTTAAGGTATTTGCTGCTTAAGGCCCCGGGTTCAATTCCCCAGTACCCACATATGCCAGACCTACAAGATGGTGGCTCTGGTGCTCTCTCCCTCTCTCTCTCTATCTCTGTATTTCTCTGCTTGAAAATGAATAAATAAAATAAAATAAAATGGATATGTGTATTTGGGAGCAACATTTTGAAATAAAGGAGAGATCTATAAAAGATTGCTGAAGACCCTGCAGACAGGTTTACTTCACAATTCGTTTTTTTTTTTTTTCGAGGTAGGGTCTCACTCTAGCCCAGGCTGACCTGGCATTAACTATGTAGTCTCAGGGTAGCCTTGAACTCACAGTGATCCTCCTACCTCTGCCTCTTTTTTTATTTTTTTAAGGCAGGGAATAAAGATGTGCTCACGATTTAATATGGTTGGCCCTGAAGGTTGGTGTGGAAATAAAATTCTGCTTGAGCAATGATAGAGTGCTTCCTTTTTTGAAAGTAGATAGAATGAATTATTTAGGTATAAAAGAGATACAGAGGCCGGGTGTGGTGGCACACGCCTTTAAACCCAGCACTGGGGAGGCAGAGGTAGGAGGATTGCCGAGAGTTCAAGGCCACCCTGAGACTACATAGAGAATTCCAGATCAGCCTGGACTAGAGCGAGACCCTACCTTGAAAAACCAAGAGATACAGAATAAAAATACTGAACATATTTCTTACAGTTTTCAGGAAGCAGCGATAAAGAGGTAATTTTAGAAGAAATAAGGCAGGATTAACAGGAATAGAGCGCTTCTTGAACCCTCACAGAGAAAGCAATGGGATTCAGTTTCTTCTACACGTGGTCAGCAGCAAGGCAGGAGACTTACCTAGTTTAATCACGAAATTGATAAATCTCTGGATACAAAACTAGAAAGGAACAAAGACATCATGGTCAATATTGTTGACTTCTGAGAACAATTTATATAGTTCAGAAGTCAAATGACAGAAACTTTAAAAGTCTAACCACCTTATGGGCTGAAGAGATGGCTTAGCGGCTAAGGCGTTTGCCTGCAATGCAGAAGGACCAGAGTTCGATTCCCCAGTGCCCATATACAACCAGATGCACAAGAGGGCGCATGTGTCTGGAGTTCATATGTTCATATGGAGCCCATATTCTCTGTCTGCCCCCCCCCTCTCTCTTTCTCTCTCAAATAAATAAAAAAAATATTTAAAAAAAAAAAAGTCTAACCACCTTAGTTTTCCAAAGGAAGAAAGCCAGTGAGGTCAGTGAAATCCATTCATAATAAAGTGGGATATTTAATGAACACAATGGGCAATGGAGAGAAGCTCAAATAAGAAGCACAGAAGCGAGCAAGCTCAGCAGCTAGTACAGTGAATTTCTTTTATTCATTTCCAAGCAGAGATAGAAAGAGAGAGAGAGAGAGAGAGATTGAGAATACACCAGGACCACCACCTTGTGGGTCTGGCTTATGTGGGTCGAGGGAAATTGAACCTGGGGCCTTAGGCACTGGAGGCAAGTGCCTTAACCGCTAAACCATCTCTCCAGCCCTCAGTGAATTTCTTTTATATTATTATTATTTTTTTTATTTTTTATTTTATTTTTTTATTTTTTTATTTTTATTTTTTTGGTTTCTCGAGGTAGGGTCTCGCTCTAGCCCAGGCTGACCTGGAATTCACTGTGTAGTCTCAGGGTGGCCTTGAACTCATGGCAATCCTCCTACCTCTGCCTCCCGAGTGCTGGGATTAAAGGCGTGCGCCACCACGCCCGGCTTTATATTATTATTATTTTGGGGGCAGGGTCTCACTGTAGCCCAGGGTGACCTGAAACTCACTCTGTAGTCCCAGGCTGGCCATGAACTCACAGTGATCTTCCTACCTCTGCTTCTCTAGTGCTGGGATTAAAGATGTATGCTATCACGCATAGCTTCTTTTCTTTCTTTTGTTATTTTTTACTGAGAACTTTAATATATGAATACAATTTGATTGGGTTCATTTTCAAGCAGAGAGAGAGATAGAGTACACCAGGACCACCACCTTGTGGGTGTGGCTTATGTGGGACCTGGGGAATTGAACCCAGGGCCTTAGGTACTAGAGGCAAGTGCCTTAACCACTGAGCCATCTCTCCAGCCCCCTCCCCCTCCCCCTTTTTTGAGGCAGATTTTCACTCTAGCCCAGGTTGGTCTTGAACTCATAGAAATCCTCTACTTCAACATCCTGAGTGCTGAGATTAAAGGCATGAGCCACCAAAAATACAACAACAACAACAACAAAAACAAAACCAACTAACCAACCAAACAAAAAGGATTAATGCTAGCGAGTGTGGTGGCGCACACCTTTAATCCCAGCACTTGGGAGGCAGAGGTAGGAGGATTGCCTGAGTTCCAGGCCACCCTGAGACTACATAGTGAATTCCAGGTCAGCCTGAGCTAGAGGGAGACCCTACCTCGAAAAACCAAAAAACAAACAAACAAAAAAAAGGATTAATACTGACAAGAATGATATAAATCCTCTAATTAATGGATAATAAATTCTCTTGAAAATATGGTAATTTTTTTTGAGACAGTATCTTTTACATCTCAGGCTAACCACAAACTCTATATAGCCCAGGGTGACCTGGAACTTTTTATTTATTTTGTTTTTTCTTTTGGGTGGCCTCAAACTCACAGCAATCCTTCTACCTCTGCCTCCCAAGTGCAGGGATTAAAGGTATTTCTACCATGCTCGGCCTTATTTATTTATTTTGAGATAGGGTCTTGCTATGTAGTCCATGCTGACTCTGAATTCACTATGTAGCCCAGGATGACTCCAACCTTTTTTTTAAATTTTTTTTTGTTTTTTTGAGATAGGGTCTTGCTTTAGTCCAGGCTGACCTGGAATTCACTATGTAGTCTCAGGGTGGCCTTGAATTCATGGAGATCCTCCTACCTCTGCCTCCCAAGTGCTGGGATTAAAGGCGTGCACCACCACGCCCGGCTTCCAACTCTTGATTCTCCTGCCTCAGCCTTCTGAGTACTGGGATTAACTCTAGGCATGTGACATCGTACTTAGTTACTTTGCAAGCAAGTGCCTTTAGTTGAAAAGCCATCTTCCCAGCCCTACATTATGGTTTTAAGTAAACCCCACCCAGCCATGTAAAAAGTAGCGTGTGGTGGCACACAGCTGTATCCCCAGTCCTGAGGGGGACAGAGATGGGGGATTGCTGGGGACACTGGTCAGCCAGTGCAACAACAGCAAAAAATAAAAATGAAAACAGGGAGCTCTGGGTTCACTCTGGAAATAAGAGCGTGACAGAGGAGGATGCCGATGTTCACACTGTGCACAAAACGAACCATGAACTCTTGTCTTCATCCAAGTAGAGGCTGCTGCAGGTGGCAGCCTGGACTGGGGTCTTTGGCCTGCACCCCACCCAGGCTACCACAGCACTTACACCATTGTCAAAAATCCTCATGCCTCTAAGTCTGCAAAAGTCTTCCTCTCCTGCCCATCCTCTGGGAGCTTCTCTCCTCTTTTCTCTCCCTCCCTCGCCCTCTCTGCATTAATATTTATATATTAAATATTTATTTAAATATTTATATAATAAAATATTTTATTTATTCATTTTCAAGGAGAGAGAGAGAGAGCAAGAGAGCGAGCCAGGGCCACCACCTTATGGGTCTGGCTTATGTGGGTACTGGGGAATTGAACCCAGGGTCCCAGGCACTGGAGGCAAGTGCCCCAACCGCTAAGCCATCTCTCCAGCCCCACCTCATTCTTGGAGACAGGGTCTCTTGCTAAACCCAAAGCTCACCAATTCAGCCAGACTAGCTGAAGCGAGCTCCAGGGAGGTCCTCTCTCTGCCTCCCCAGGGCTGGGACCACAAGCATCACCACACATTACCTGGGAGCAGGACTGAACACAACTTTGTCCACTGAGCTGTCTGTCCAGGCCTCTTCTTCCTACTCCTTTTCCTTCCTCCTTGTTGCATTTAAACTGCAAAGCTCTGCAGTTATTGGCCCCATTCATGTCATTTTTTTATTAAAAGTATTTTTAATATTTATTTATTTACTTGAGAGAGAGACAGAGACAGAGACAGAGAATATGGGCACACCAGGGCCTCCAAGCCACTGCAAATGAATTCCAGACACATGCGCCCTCTTGTGTATCTGGCTGTATATGGGCACTGGGGAATCAAACTCTGGTCCTTCTGCATTGCAGGCAAGCGCCTTAGCCGCTCATGTCATTATTAAGTTATTTGGTGATGTTATTTTTTTTTCTCTGCATAGCTAGGCTCTTCCAGGTAGCACTCCCAGCAGTCATTAATGCCCGAGTCTTCTCTGGAACACAGCTCTTCTGGTTTTAAAACCAGTATCTAATCCTAGTGTGGTGGCACAGACCTGTTACTTCAGTACTAAGACAGGAGAATCACTTTGAGTTTGAGGCCAGCCTGGGCTACAAAGCCAGTATCTGGCCAACCAAAGCTACGTGGTAAGAAGACTTCATCTCCAAAAAGAAACAGACAAAAATTTCTCTCAAAGTGGAGTGTTTCCTTTTGTATTACCAACTTGCGCTTCCTGACTGGAGATTGTTTCCCAGGGTGGACGGGACTGAGCTGTCCTGACTTGGGAGTAAGTCTTCCCCATTTTTGGTTCCCAGCTTCATACTTCCTCATATTCTTTCCTCCAGGGGGATAGATGGGCATGGATGGGGCACATACGTCTGTAATTCCAGCACTTGGGAAGCTGAGGCAGCACGGCTGTCACATGTTCCGGGCCAGCCTGGGCTACAAGTGTAAGACTGTCTCAAAAACAAAACCCAACAAAACAAAACAAAACAAACAAGCAAAACAAAAATAAGGGGGTGGCACGCAGTCATTTCTGCAGAAGTTTATGGTCATTATTTTACAGTCACAAGGTACTTTGGAGACAGAATGAAAATAAGATCCGTTGTTGAAGGAAAAGGAGTCAGGCCCATTTGGGGCCTGCTCTTGATTAGATGTGCAGGAGGCAAGGGCAATGGCTTCCTTCTTAACAAGAAAAAGAGGCGGTGGTGGGATTTCAGCAAAGGTGGACGTGGTAGGATGCTGATGAGAGAAGACACGGCAGGGAAGAGAGAGAGAGGCTGACTTATGTGAGGGGAAGAAGAGGCTTACCTGGTAGTTGAGGGCTGAAGAGAAGTCCTTCTGTGCAAAAGCTTCCAACATCTGGTTTGTCTTTTTTCCCAGGTAGTTATAGGTACTAGCAAGACAACAGCAGAAATGGCAGGCTCAGTAACTCAGTGGGAAAAGCCCTCTGGTGTTTACAGAGGAAAAGGTAGGAGCTGGAGATGAGGCTCAGTGGTAGTGTGCTTGCCAGGATGCCAAAGTCCCTTGGTTCAATCCCCAGCAGTACCAAAAATACCACAAAACAAAACAAAAATGTTCCAAGCCCGCCTGAGATATATAATGTGTTCCTGACTCAGTCCCAAAACAGCCACACACACTTGGGAGGTGGAGACAGGAGGGTCAGGAGTTCAAGGACATTTTTAGCAATGTAGTTTTGTGTGCACCTGGGCTACATGAGACCCCGTCTCAAACAAAGAAAAAAAAAAAAAACAGAAACAAACAAACAGAATATCCAAAATGGGCCAGAGATGTGACTCAGTGGGGAGCATGTGCGTCACTGAGTTTGATTCCAGCATCAAGCAAAACAAGGATGCAGTCAATAAAGCTTATCAAAGTCTTGCATAGCAAGATGTATTATGAATGTTACCTAATTCCTAGGTACTTTTCCTACACTGAGGAAATGTACTTTCAGCTAATACAAACATCTTTATTTTTATTTGCTTGTTTGAAAGAGAGTGAGAATGAATGCTGGGCCATGTGATTGTGTTTTCCTGGGCATGCCTGACTGGACCTTTGGACACCTGACTAAGATAGGGAGTGCCAATCAGATACTGAGATGTCAATTTGGGGGAAACCATGACTAGCCATACATGTGCTGAAGCAGAGAAAACCCATCTGAAGAGAGAATGAAAATAAATAAAATTTTTAAATTTTTTTTTAAAAATTAAAAATCAATAAAAATGGGGCTGGGGAGATAGTTCAGTGGTTAAGGAGCTTGCTTGCAAAGACTGCCAACCCAGGTTCAATTCCCCAGCACCCACATGAAGCCAGATGCACTGGAGTTTGCAGTGACAAAAGGCCCTGGAGCATCCATTCTCCACCCTCTATCTCTCTCTCTCACACTCTTCTAAATAAATTTAAAATTAAAAAAATAGCTGGGTGTTGTGGTGTACACCTTTAATTCTAGCAGTAGAAAGGCAGAGGTAGGAGGGTTGCTGTGAGTTCAAGATCACCCTGAGAATACTGAATTCTAGGTCAGTTTGGGCTAGAGTAAGACCCTACCTTGAAAATAAAATAAAAAAAAAACAGAAAGAAAGAAAAAGAGAGAGGGAAAGCGAGGAAGAGAGAAAGAAGTCAAATCTTTCATGGGCAGATATGGTGAGGACAGCTGTGGGTTCAAGGCCTGCCTGGGTTACATAATCAGACTCTATCTCAAAACAAAAAATAAAAATAAAAAAGTCAGTCATGTCATGATGAATGTCCTTGGCAGAGTGGCTCACAGCTTTATTCCCTCACGTGAAAGGCTGAGGGAGGAAGATTGCCACTAGTTCAAGTCCAGCCTGGGGTACAAAGTGAATTCCTGATCAGCTTGCCTTCACCTCTCAAGTTCTGGGACTACAGACATGCCTCTGCATCATGACTATTGTCCTACACATGGTTGAGCCTAGTTCAATTTCTTCCTTCTTCTCTCCCTCCCTCCCTCCCTCTCTTTCTTTCTCCAGGTAGGGTCTCATTCTAGCCCAGGCTGCCTGGCACTTACTCTGTAGTCCCAAACTGGCCTGGAACCTACCTCTACCTTCTACCTCTGGGGTACTGGGATTAAAGGCGTGTGTACAGCCCCAACACAATGGATGTGGGAATGAAAGGTAACTAACTGCTACTAGAAAGGCTGTATGTGTAAGAAGTAGAACAATTCCAGTGACGAATGCCTTTCTGGGAGAAAGATGAGTCCTGTTTACCTGCCCACGGCTCCTGTTGCTCCCATCACCAGACCACTCAACAGTTGCTGAGGAGAAATAGACAAATAAGTCTGTTTTTTTGTTTCTACAGTATAATCAGCTTCATAAATTCTTTGAAGGGAATTGACCTGTTGAGAGAAGGGGGCAACTTACCTCATCTACCCCATAGAGCAAAGCAAAGTGTCGCTGACGGTTCTGATCAACACACTGTCCGAAGTCCAGGAGGTCTGTGTCACTGAATTTCAGTCCTTGAAAGCTGGGGATCCTGTCCTGAATCCCATCCAACAATTCCTCAGCACGAACTGCTCCAAACAAGAAATGATGCACTAAGTGTGGTAGTGCACGCCTTTAATCCCAGCACTTGGGAGGCAGAGGTAGGAGGATCACTATGAGTTCAAGGTCACCCTGAGACTACATAGTGAATTCCAGGTCAGCCTGGACTAGAGCGAGACCCTACCTCAAAAAACCAAAACCAAAACAAAGCAAAACAAAAAACCCCCAAAAACCCAAAAATGCCGCACTAAACCACACAGCAGCAGCAGAAAATATCAAATCTCATTCTCTCTCAGGGGAGAAAGAGGGACTCATGAGACTCCATCCTGCCACCTGGAAGGAACTTCAGGGGACAGCCTCTGCTTTGCTCTCGCTGCTCTGGTAAATAGCCCCTCCCACCACATGCTCCTGCACGAAACCTAACTAAAATCAGCGGGGAAAAATCAAGTCATGAAAGTAGGAGAGTAGTTGGGATTAAAGGGATTCAGTGGCAGTGGGAAGGGAGTAAGAAAAGGTATTTGGATGAATGTGATAATTTAAAAAAGACCTTAGGGCATAATAGACGGGGAGGGTGATGGTTCCACAAATTGAGAGACAGAAAGTAGAACAAGGGTTACTAGGGACTGCAGTGTAGTGTGTTGTAATGCTGAGAAACTTCTGGAAGTGGGTAGTCATGACAATTACACAGCATTGTAAATGTTCTTAATGCCTCTAAAGTTAAATGCTTTAAAGATGACTTTACTTGTAATTTCTACGTCCCACATAGCAAAAAGCTGGAAGCAAGAAGCGGCTCAAGTGTCTGGTGTTCATTGCAGCATCAAGAGGCCCTGATGCCCCCATACACACACATATGCAAGGAAATACAACATTTATGGCTAGAGGAGGGGATTATCATGGTTTATTGTCTGTATTTATGGAAACTGTCAATAAAAAGTTTTTAAAAATTAAAAAAAATTAAATTGATCTTATGTATATATTTTCTTTTTTTTTTTGGTTTTTCGAGGTAGGGTCTCGCTCTAGCCCAGGATGACCTGGAATTCACTCTGTAATCTCAGGGTGGCCTTGAACTCATGGCGATCCTCCTACCTCTGCCTCCCGAGTGCTGGGATTAAAGGCATGTACTACCATGCCAGGTTTTTCTTTTTGTTTTTTGACTGGTAAAGTTTTTATTAAATCCACAGAAGTAAAAATTGCGTACATTTTTGTCACCATAAAAACATAAATGTTAGCTCTTCCTTTAAAAAATTAAATGCTTTTTTTTTTTTTTTTTTTTTGTTTTTCGAGGTAGGGTCTTGCTCTAGTCCAGGCAGGCTGACCTGGAATTCACTATGTAGTCTCAGGGTGGCCTTGAACTCACGGCAATCCTCCTACCTCTGCCTCCCCAGTGCTGGGATTAAAGGTGTGGGCTACCACACCCAGCTTTAAAAAATTAAATGCTTTTAATAAAACTTTAAAAAAAAAACAAAATAAATAAGTAAATGAAAGACTCAGACATGAGATATTTGTTTGGAAAACATGCCTAGGACTAAACTCTTCACTCTTCTTTTTTTTTTTTTTTTTTTTTTTTGTGACAGAATAGCCTGGAGCTCATGGCAATCCTCCGGCTTCCACATAGAGAAGTCTGCATGGTCGATGAGGGCTGGATATTAGAATCACTCACTTTGGGGTATGGGCAATTGCCTCATCAAGGTGTGTGTGTTGATATGATGGGGTGAAATGGGGATTTCCTCGTGAAGTAGGGTGAGATGTGAGAGGGGGAGGAAGTGCACACCTTGTTCCATCCCTGAATACTTACTCTTTACCCCGGTCAAGGAGGGAATGTGGTAGTAATAAAACGGCAACGCAGGGGCGGCTGCAGCCACTTCCTGGAGGAAACTAACAAGGATGTCTGAAAGAACCAGAGGAAAAGTCACGTGAGCAAGTAGAAAACAGTTTTGTCCTGATTAACAAAAAAAAAAAAAAAAAAAAGGAATCAGCCATTGAAATACAATGTCTTTCTTGGAAGCTAAAATTATTATTTTTTGGCAGGGTGGGATATTGAGGATCCAACCCAGAGCCTTGCACATGTTAGGCATGCACTATGACTACTGAGCTACATTCCCAGCCCCGAACTACTGTGCTCTGTGTCTTTTCTTTTGTTTTCTTTTTTTTTGAGGTAGATCTCACTGTAGCCAAGGCTGACCTGGCACTTACTCTATAGTCCTAGGCTGGCCTCAAACTCATAGTAATCCTACCTCTGCTTCAGGCGCCACACCCAGCCGCTAACCTTGAATTTTTGATCTCCCTGCCTCCATCTCTGGAAAGAGTGCTGAGATTACCGGTGCACCACACACCAGGCTTGAGAAGCAGAAAATTCCAGATCACTTTTATTATCTCTGATTTTGCTACTGTAGTATTTTTGCAATTTACGTGATGACAGTTTTATTTGTCTATCAGAAGGCCAGAGTAAGATGATCATTTTCCTACCGTTCTAAACTTCAGTTAAACATTGGAGCTGATTATAGCTTATTGGTAGAGTGTATGCATACTAAGAACCTGGGTTTGATCCCCAGAATTAAATACACACACATACATACACATACACACACACACACACACACACACACACACACACACACACACACACACACAAAACGGGGTTGGAGAGATGACTCAGCAGTTAAAGGTGCTCAGTGCCACCAGAGCCCAGGCTAGAGTGAGACCCTACCTGCTGCTTTCTGCTAGCTGTGTAAGAAGTGATGTCTAGCCTCTGCTCTACCATTATGAGCTTCCTCTCAAAAGTCTATAAGCCAAAATAAATCCTTTCCTCCTGTCAGCTGCTGTTGGTCAGGTGTTGTGTTCCAGCTAGGGAAGGTAACTCAGAGAAAAATAGCCCTATACCTGACCTAAACAAGAGCACCTGCCACCTGGAGCTCAGGAGCTGACCCAACCCGATTGTTTCACACAAGTACTGAAGTGCTTTTAATTCGATCTGTTCTGGATCTAGGAGGGGCCGTGGTGTGGAGGACCTTAGGACCTGAATGTGCTCATTCTCAATGGAAACAGGCACCATGCCCTTGGCTGGCTTCTTACCTTTGTTCCAGGGCTTGAGAAAGAAGGGTGCGATGACAGCAATGCCGTCGGCTCCTATTTCTGCTGCGTGTTGGGCCTTGACGAGAAGAAAGACCATGCTAAAGTAAGTGATTTACTATAGTCACCTACACATTTGCCAACTCACCCACCCACCAGAGAATGGAAAACTTAGGACATTGAATAATAATGTCATTGCCAGGAAAAACCTGAGTTGCTGAGTGAGTAGAGATGTCTGGTGAATGTAAGCTTTTTTGCAATTTTTTTGAAAATTAGTATCTTGACAATTTTTTTTAAAATGACTTTTTTCTTTTCTTTTTTTAATTCATTTTCAAGCAGAGAGTTACAGAGAGAGAGAGAGAGAGAGAGAGAGAGAGAGAGAGAGAGAGAGAGAGAGACCGCCAGGGCCACCACCTTGTGGGTCTGGCTTATGTGGGTCCTGGGGAATTGAACCCTGGGCCTTAGGCACTGGAGGCAAGTGCCTTAACCGTTGAGCCATCTCTCCAGCCCGTATCTTGACAATTTTATCCATACATATAATATATACTTACTTTGTATGGTACTCTGCAAGGAGGCATGGAGGATAGGGTTTTGCTGAGTCTGGCAGGCTTCCGACTGTCTCCTTCCGATAAGGAAGTCGAGGCAAGTCTGAGACCCCAATAAATCTCAGCGACTCCTGGACATTCCAGCCCCCAGGCAGGCCACAGCTGTGCCCTGAGATAAGCAGGCAATTCAAGGCCTAAACTTAGTCCAGCTGTAATAACCTAAACAATAAGGTTGTTTCCTCTGCTGACATAACCATTCCATACATGTCTATATACAGATATAGAGTCACGTAGGCACTTCAATTTATCTATGCAAAATAGGTATCCAAAGGGTACTGGCCCCTACCAATCAAACTCATGAGATGCCCACAGATCTTGCCCCTACCAATCTCCTTGCTGCCTATGCTCCTACCTCTGCCTCTTCCTCTATATAAACAACTGTTATCTATACAATAAACGAGAACTGCTCATCTCTCGCCAGCTCACAGCTATTCCAAGCCTCTGCTCACTCAGCTCCGTGGACGAACAGGGAGTTGATGCGTGCTGAAACTCCTCAACTAAGCCAAGGAACAACAACTTTGCAGAGCAATGCTACTTTACTGGCTCTGTGTCCTTGGATTAGTCACTTAACCCTTTTGATGCTCAGTGAACTCACCCACAAAATGGAAAGAGGGGACAGCTCATTTTTTTGTTTTTTTTTTGAGGCAGGGTCTCGCTCTAGCTCAGGCTGACCTGGAAGTCACTATGTTGTCTCAGGGTGGCCTCAATCTCTCAGTGAGCCTTCTATCTCTGCCTCCCAATGCTGGGATTAAAGGTACATGTCACCACACCCTACTTGCTTTTACTTTCTGAGTGTAAGGATCACAAGCATGTGCTACCACACCTGACTACTTCAGATTTTTCCCAGTATAAAAACAAAAGAAAACTTTGCTATGGAGACATGAGCAGCTCATTTTTTATAAATTAGAACTGTAAACAGAAACTTGCTGATCTAGTTTTTCTACTCTTGGCACACATGATGGTATTATATTTCTCATCTAATGGCACAGCAGTCATATTTTAAATTTATATTACAGACTGAGAATATGGTTGAGAAAGTTTAAGAAGAAAAACATGCCAGGCATGGTGGCACATGTCTTTAATCCCAGCACTTGACGGGCAGAGGCAGGAGGATCACTGTGAGTTTCCAGTCAGCCTGGAACTACAGAATGAATTCCAGGCCACTCTGGGCTAGAGTGAGACCCTACCTCAGGGGAAATAAAAGGGAGGAGGAAGGGACTTAGAAAGATTGCTCAGTGGTTAAGGTATTTGCCTGCAAAGCTGGATGATGCGGGTTTGATTCCCCATTACCCATGTAAAGCCAGATGCACAAAATGGCAGAGTTTCATTCTAGCCAAGACTGAACTTGAAGCTCACACTGTAGTCTTGGGTGGACTGGAACTCAGAATAATCTTCCCATCTGAGCTTCAGGTGTGCTGGAATTACAGGTGTGAGCCACTGTACCTGGCTTTACAACTTTACTTATTAAAAGAATATTTATGTGCAAAGAGAGGGAGGGAGATAGGAGGGGAGAGGGGAAAGGGGGGAGGGAGGGAGGGAGGGGGAGGGGGAGAGGGAGAGGGAGAGAGAGGGAGAGGGAGAGGGAGAGGGAGAGAGAATGGGCATGCCAAGGCCTCTAGCCATTGCAAACGAACTCCAGATGCATGGGTGCATGGGCCACTTTGTGCATCTGGCTTTATGTGAGTACTGGGGAACTGAACCTAGGTTATTAGGCTTTGAAAGGAAGCACCGTGGCCGCTGAGCCATCTCTCCAGCCCTACAACTTTACTTTTTAAAAAAATTTATTTATTCATTTTCAAGCAGAGAGAGAGAGAGAGAGAGAGAGAGAGAGAGAGAGAGAGAGAGAGAGAGAGAGCACACCAGGGCCACCACCTTGTACGTCTGGTTTATGTGGGTCCTGGGGAATTGAACCCAGGGCCTTAGACACTGGAGGCAAGTGCCTTAACCGCTGAGCCATCTCTCCAGCCCACAACTTTACTTTTGAGCACCACTGACTAGCCCTGTGTTGTGCTTCCCCCCCACTCTTCAGGGAAGCAGCTCACAGCTACCTTTCTTCAAGCCTTTGCCCCATTTCCTATTTCCTTTCTGTCCATCAAATGGCCTTGCCTTCCACTTTCCAGACACACTGAAGTTGGCTCAAGCTCTGCAGCCTTAGTCACGTGCATCCCCATCCTTGCTTCTCCTTGGAGCAAGGTCTTTGTCCCCCGTCTTACAGCAGCATCTTTTTGGTCTCTCCATGGCTCCATGCCTACTTCAGAGGTCTCACACCTTATCTCCTGAGCAGTGTCCACCACAACCAAATATACAGTATTAATGTTAATTTCAGGAGAGAAATGGAAGCTTTCAGGAAGTGTCTCCTCCCGGATGGAGCCACATACACACCAGGTCTTGTGACTCCTTCAAGCTCAGTGCTCCCACATGAATCACCACCTGGTCCAACCTACAGAGGAGAAGACACTCAGAATCATGAGGTCTGCAGGAACACGGAAGGACTGCACGATTCTTCTTGTATTGCTTTAATATTTAACAATGCCTTATTAGTCTCAGCCTATAGAAGAGAAGGCACTGAGAGTCACAGAGTTTACAGAACACAGAAGGGCCATACCATCCTGCTCTGGCCTGCTTTCATAGTGAGCAATGCCTTATTAGTCTCGATCCTGAGACTATCACATTCTACCATGACCTACTTTATTTATTTTTATTTTTTTGGTTTTTGGAGGTAGGGTCTCACTGTAGCCCAAGCTGACCTGGAATTCACTACGTAGTCTCAGGGTGGCCTTGAACTCATGGTGATTCTCCTACCTCTGCCTCCCGAGTGCTGGGATTAAAGGCGTGCGCCACCACGCCTGGCTCTATTTTTATTTTTTATTTATTTTTGTTTTTTTCAAGGTAGGGCCTCACTCTAGCCCAGGCTGACCCGAAATTCACTATGTAGTCTCAGGGTAGCCTTGAACTCATGGTGATTCTCCTACCTCTGCCTCCCTGAGTGCTGGGATTAAAGGTATGTGCCACCATGCCCGGCTTTTTTTTTTCCCCTCCCTGGAGGAAGGGCTGACATGAAACTCTCTGTAGCCCAGGCAGGCCTTGAACTAATTCACAGAAGTACACCAACCTTAGTCTCCCGAGTACTGGGATGGAAGGTGTGTGCCACTAAGGCTGGCTGAGAAGTGGTTTCTTTCTTTTGTTAAAAAATATTTTATTTATTCATTTTCAAGCAGAGAGAGAGAGAGAGAGAGAGAGAGAGAGAGAGAGAGAGAGAGAGAGAGAGAGAAAGCGCACATACTAGGGCCGCCACCTTGTGGATATGGCTTATGTGGGTACTGGGGAATTGAACCGGGGGCCTCAGGCACTGGAGCCAAGTTCCTTATCCACTGAGCCATCTCTCCAGCCCTGAGAAGTGGTTTCTGAGTGGGAACAAATGTGCCCTTCCACACAGAAGGGCAGGAAGCCCCTCGGGGCCTCTGTCCATCTTCCCACCAAGCAATGGAAGGAGCCCCACTCCATACAGTGCTGTCTCAGCACCGCCACTCACTTGTTCCTCCCTTGTGTCACCCACTCCTCTGCGACCTGGCGACGCTCAGAGACACTCAGGGACAGGCCTTCTCCAGTAGTACCATTCACTGTTCCAAACAAAGAATCAGTCAGTGGGATCGGCAATGTGGCTTGCTCCTTTCACCCCAAGTCTGCAAATTCAGGGTTTGAAACCACTGCTTGAGAGGAAGGGACACAGAGAACTCTCAGAAGATGGAGTTGGGAGGGGAAAATGCCACAGATCAGTTTCCACCTCAGACTTTCCACCTTCATCTTGACAGGAACAGTTGGAAGGTTAATTGTGGCTTGCAGTTACAAATTTATCATTAGGGACAGAGGCAAAAATTTTGAATAAAGGCAGAAATAACAGCCCACATTTTAGGCTTATCTTCAAACACATCACCCATTCTTCCACAGCAGGAGAGCCAACCCATCCAGTACTGAAGGACCGAGGTGGTAAGAGGGAGTTACTCACGTGGGTCCTTCTGCCAGCTCAGATCAGAACCTATCTGTCTATTCCTGGCAGGGTGGTAGTGGGCAAGGTAAGCACAGAGGACATTAACATTTTTGTACCAAGCCCTCATCTACTCATTCTTACTCTCTCTCTTCTTTGGTTTTTATAAATATTCTAAATTAATTAATTAACTTATTTATCTGCAAACAGAAAGAGACAGAGTGAAGAGAGGCAGAGACAGAGAATGGGCACCCCCGGACCTCTCTAGCCACTGCAAATGAACTCCAGATACATGCACACTTTGTGCACCTGGCTTTATGTGGTGTTAGGGAATCAAACCCAGGTAATGAGGCTTTGAAGGCAAGTGCCTTAACCACTGACCAATCTTTCCAGCCCTTTCCTTTGTTTTTTTTTGAGGTAGGGTCTTTCTCTAGCCAAGGTTGACCTGGAGCTCATTCTGTAGTTCCAGGCTTGCCTTGAACTCACAATGATCCTCCTACCTCAGCCTCCCAAATGCTAGGGTGTGTATATATATATATATATATATATATATATATATATATA
>PVHP010014708.1:0-38856 GCA_004024765.1 Zapus hudsonius
CCTACTGGGTGTGCACTAGCCAGCTTAGCCTGCTGATGCTCTCCAGCTGATATGTGACAAGATGTGATGTTCAGCCTCTGCTCTGCCATACCTTCCCTGTCAAGACAAAATCCGCTCCAATCTGTAGGCCCAAAATAAACCCATTCATCCCATACGCTGCTTCTGATCAGATGTTTTGTCTCAGCAATTCAAAGGTAACTACTACATGGAGAAAATGGCTGTGAGGAGTCTTCTATAAACACTTTCCTTACTAATGAGTTAATAATAAGCACTCTCCTTACTAATGAGTTAATAAGAATGAGTTAATAAGATCAACAAATCAGCAGTCCTACCTTAGTACGATTCAAAACAACAACTGCTCATGAATTCTGAAAGTCATCGGTTTCTTGGGAAGCAGGAAATGGAGGCACGTTTGTTATGTTCCATGTAAGGCAAGCTTTTCTGTTCTCTCAATACATTCTGGGCCATGATGGATTCTTATCTGGGTTGTGGGCTATCTTGTGTGGGGAAGAGGCTTCTACGGTGTGTCTGGTCAGTCTCTGATAGATAACAGTGAAAGTTTTCTTTTCTCCTTACCACCTACTGTAGCAACCAAAAAAATGTCACTGGATATTACGAATCACTCCCAGGGAGGGAGCAATTCCCCTGGTTGAGAACAACCAATCTAATTGAATTGGTTGCCTTTCCTGCCTCTGTTTCCTCTCTACCCCCTACTCATATCCATGACCCTCAAAGTATTCTATTGGCCAGCAACACAAGTACCTCTTAGGACTTAGTCTTTCTCCGAATCCCCTGTACCAACCAACAGCCTTCTCTCATAGCTCGGCTTACTAGAAGTATCATAAAAAGCAACCTGATAGGACCAATGTAACCAGTTATAATAAAAAATAATTGAATCTTCTGAATAAAAGCATAAAGCACATGAATGGTTTTATATGAAGCAATATGTTTAAAAAATATTTTATGTGTTTCTCCCCATGTTAAAACACTCCTCATTGAAGGTGGAACTGTGGAAGAATAATTCCGGATGTTTCCTTTACAAGTATATACAACACCAGCAGGTTAACAAAGATATGTTTATTTATTTATTTATTCATTTATTTATTGGTTTTTCGAGGTAGGGTCTCGCTCTAGCCCAGGCTGACCTGGAATTCACTATGTAGTCTCAGGGTGGCCTCGAACTCACGGCAATCTTCCTACCTCTGCCTCCAAAGTGTTGGGATTAAAGGTGTGCACCACCATGCCCATTTTTTTATTTTCTGATGTTGTATGATTTTGTTGAGACAGATTTCATGTAGCCCAAGCTGACCTTAAATTCCTTTTGTAGTTTAGGATGACCTTGAACTTCAGGTTCTCCTGACTCCAACTTCCAAGTGTAAATATATGCCACCATATCTGCATTGGTTTGTTTTTAAATTTTAATTATTGTTTGCATGTGTGATGTGTGAATATGTGTGCATGCATGCTTGTGTGTGTGTGTGTGTGTGTGTGTGTGTGTGTGTGTGTGTGTGTGGTGTGGTGCCCAAGCACGTGCAGGTGCGTGTGTGTGAGGAGAGCCTGGGATCACATCAGATGCCTTCCTCTAGAGTTCTCTACTTTATTATTACTGTTTTTTGATAGACTCTCTCTCTGAACCTGGAGCTCTTCCATTTGGCTAGAGTATCTAGGTGCCTACCCATGGGATTCTTCTGTCTCTGCCTCCCTGAGCCCTGGCACTTCTCTGCCATGTCCAGTATTCTACTTGGGTGCTAAGGATCCCAACTGAGGTTCTTATGTCTGTGTAACAAGTACTTTACTGGGTGAGCCATCTCATTATACCTAACAGATGTTTTCCTTGCTTTTTTTTGAGATGAAGTCTCACTTAAGTGAAAATGTACTCAACTTTACTATCTTTCCGAGGATGAACTTGAACTTGTGTACATCATGCTAGAACTACAGGTTTGTACCATGAAGGACTATTAATGAATACCAGAAAAAAAAAAACAATCTTATCAACCGAGCCACTCAAATGTTCTATATTTCTTAAAATGTATCCATTTATAAGAATTTCATATTTCAGGAAATTTATGGTGGCAGTACAGAAAGTTTCATGTGCTTTGTACTTGGCTGTCCTACTTCGTAACATCTTATATTAGTACGCTACGTTTTCCATAATTAACGAATCAATGTTGACAGTCTGTATTTTATTCAGGTGCTTTTGATTTTTCCCTAATGGCCTCATTCTGTCCCAGGATGCTTCATTATCTTTAGTTATCATGTCTCCTTAGGCAATTCTTGGCTTCTTGGGCGTGACTTTCCATAGAACTTTTTTTTTTTTTGCTCACCATATTTTGCAGTCCTGGGCATCAAATGCCAGGTCTCATGTATTCTAGACAAACTCTCTCCCACTGGGTTACATCTCTAGCCTTTTAATAAACTTTATAATCAATCCTAGATCCCTAAATCAATAGGCAATGGGTAGATCTTATGATACATCAGAGAACTAAGGAATATTGATGAAGAAGAGAGTGCCAAGGCTCTTCTGTCTCCGTGTATGAAATGGATGCTAGCTAATTGGAAGTTGATTATATATCCCTAATGTCTAGACAATGATATATATATATATATATATATATATATATATATATATATATATATATACATGTACATAAACATATGTATTTTTTATTTGGGGGATTCAACCTTGAAACTCACATATTCTATGTAAGAACTATGCACAAAGCTACATCCCCAGTCCTAAAACATTTCTAAGTTCCCTGGACAAATAAAAGCTTTCTATAACTATAGACTTATAGCCCCACCCTTCTTTTTTAGCCTTGTTTCTTTCTTTTCCTTTTCTCATGTCCTGAGATCTAGACATTCTGACTGGTCCTGACTCAGAACTGCATCTATCCTTCTGAGTCTGCCTATCGATGTCAGCTAAGGTCACCTCCTCTATGGATCCTTCCCTAAAAGCTACTGAGCTACCACTTATAATCTGCTTAATAATCTCAGTGTATACCTTTTCTGATTAAATTTGTATTCTAAGTGCATCCCAATAATAGTAATGACAGCCATTCATTGTGTTTTTAACATGTGCTTGTATATTACCTCATTTAATCTTCACAGAAGAACACTTTGTGGCACTGGGCATTGAAGCAAATGATTCATATTTTCATAGCAATACTTTCTTAACATGGATTCATATATATAAAATATATATATGTGTGTATGTATGTATATGTGTATTTATGTGTATATAAATGTGTATGTATATATGTGTGTATGTATATATGTGTATACATACATACACATATATGTGTGTATGTGTATATGCATATATATACATAATATACATATATATATATACACACACACAATTTTTTGGTATGGGTATGCATGTTCCACCATGCACTTGTGGTGGTCTGAGGACAACCTTTGAGTACTTGTCTTCTCTTTCCACCTTGCTTGAAATACGGTTACTTTTATCATTTGTACTGCTCTGTGTATGCCAGTGTTTCTGGCACACAAACTTCTGGAATCTTCTGGCTCTGTCTTCCACTGCCACTGGCATGTTGGGAATATATACATGTGTTCCACTTTGTGTCTGTTTTTATATGAGTACTGGGTAATCAAATTTGGCCCAGCTGGCATGCAAGCAAATACACGTAGTCAATGAACCATCTCTCAAGTCACTAGATCAGTAATATTCTTAATAAAGTCTGATACTACTGCTTTCCATTGTTAGGCATGCATATGCATGTGTAATGTGTGTATGAACATGTTCATATGTGTGTGGTCACACACATCTGTGTGTGTATGTAACACGTATATATGCACGTGGAAATCAGAGGTGGAAATCAGACTGTCTTCCTCAGCTTTCTACCTCATTCTCCTGGTGCCTCTTACTGTGCCTAGAGCTCACCGATTTGGCTGTACTAGTTAGTAAGCCACAGTCATCCTCTGCCTCTGCCTCCCTTGGTTCAGGGATTAAAGGCATACTCTACTATGCCCCATATTTAAATGGGTGCTGGGGTTCCAAACGCAGGCTCTATGCTTATGTGGCACATCCTTTCTCCACGCCCCTGCTTTCTTTTTCTAGCTTCCTGTGTCTATAATATCATTTTGATGAAACTCACCGGTTTTCTGCTACAATAGTCTGCATGCTACTGACTGAGAAACAGGAATCCCATTTCCTTCATGCCTATAGACAAAAAACACTTTGTTGGATGTTTGAGGTATCCAAATCATTCAGTGAAGGATTATCAAAATGATTTTCTTTCTCAAGTTCAAAAAGAAATACCTGAAGTTATTCTGGTCTGCGAGCTTGAACTTGGCCGTGCTGAAAGCAAGCTGCAGGAAAGTTCATGCGATGAGAAGAGCTAAGAATACCTCCTCATTAAAGCAATGATCTGAAATGCCAGTGACTTTGGGAAGAGAAATTCCTCAGGTTCTCCAGCTCCATCAGGCTCTGGGGCTGAAATCTAATTGTAGGAAACAGAGTTCTGTCCAGGGCACTTCCCTTGCCCACACTGGAAAATGACAAGGTGTGGTGGAATGTATTCTGCCCTGGGCTGCCGAGACCAAGCTTGCAGTCTGCCAGGCATAAATCTGACCTCCAGAACCTTCCATACTCTGCCCAGGTTCCAGCTTCCTCACCTGTTGAATGCCGAGGAAAGGATCTTAGATGAACTAAAGATTCTTCCAGAGCTATCATGCTATGATTTTCGGTGCAATTATGTGAGTCCTGGAAGCAAGACTTATCCACGCAGACTTGATGGCAAAAAAGGAAGGAAAAAGGAAAAGAAAAACACTTCCATAAAAGTATTTATAGTACAGCCAGTGACTGTGAATCACAGCATAATTAATTCTCTTTTATAAAGTTGCCTCGTGCCCTTTCTTGGTGCAGTAGCAACTCTCTAGCCTGGCTCAACAGCAGCCCCATCTACAGAAATGACATTTTCCTTGTCTCTTTGTACTAAATAAGTTCAAACCATCCCAACTCATCTCTGAGGCTCCGCCAGCTCTAAATGACTGTAGCTGTGTGATGATAATCCCCTGTGACTGACTGACAGACATGGTTGCCCAAGGACACGAGATACATATGATTCATCTTGACTTCAGCCACGCTTTGGATTTTGGCCCCCTCATCAATTTGATCCATCAAGTTTTCAAATTAAATGCTTCACAATTTAATTAGGATTAGACTGGAAAAAATCATATAGCCATAGGCTGGTTTGAAAGTTGTGCCTGCTGACCCAGCAGTTATGGTAGATAAAATCATACTTCTCCAAAAATGTGTTTGAATCTTCTTTATCACATAGATCTGATGCTGTTTGGCTCGCTTCATGATAATTTGTTTCTGAAATAACACCTTCCAGAAAAAAAAAAAACTTTCCTTATTAAACATTTTTATCTAATTTCAGATTCTATTCCATGAGGGGTTTTTTTTTGCATATTTCTATGTGTGTAGGTGTGTGTACATGTGTATTGATATATATGTGTATATATATATATATATATGCATGCATGCATGTGTGTGTATAGTGTGGTTTGATCCAGGTGTCCCCCACAAAGGATGTGTTCTGAATGCTTGATCTCCAGCTGATGGCAATTTGGGTATAAGAACCTTGTTGGAGCTCTGTTGTTGTTTGAAGGCTTATGGGTTATAAACCAGCTTCCCCTTGCCAGTGTTTGGCACACCGTCCTGCTGCTGTTTGCAGTGCTGTGGTGGAGCTGATGTCCACTCTCTGCTCATGCCTTTGTTTTCCCTGCCATGATGGAGTCTCCCCTTGAGTCTGTAAACCAAAATAAACCTTTCCTCCACAAGCTGCTTCTGGTTGGTATCTTTGTCACAGAAG
Source organism: Zapus hudsonius (assembly GCA_004024765.1). Lineage (NCBI taxonomy): Eukaryota > Metazoa > Chordata > Mammalia > Rodentia > Dipodidae > Zapus > Zapus hudsonius. The sequence continues at coordinate 5,841 of PVHP010014708.1, forward strand.
CAAGAAGGCTGACTACAACAGATAGATACATATGTAAAGGATAGATTTATAGATAGATGATTGATAGATAGGTAGATAGATAGATATACAGATAGATATGGATATATATATTTACTGGCATGTATACTATTGTGGTGTGGTATATGTATGTGTAGTGCATGCTTGTGTGTGTGTTTGTGTGTGTGCACCTTGCACACACATGCAAGAGGCAAGAATACTCCACTTCCTGGTGGTATTCTTGAGACAGAGTCTCTCACTGAAGCTAGAGTTGCTGTTTTATCCATCAGACCAGCTGTTGTCCAGTGACCCTCAGTGATTTTCCTATCTCCACTCACTACCATACTGTGGTTACAGTCTTGAGTGGCCACAGCCAGATTTGTATGTGGGGACTGGAAATTGAATTTGAGCCTTCCCAGGCACTTATGCTTGAGTGGCAAGTACTCTTAGCTGATGACCCACCTCCTAGCTCCTATTTATTTCTTTCAAGGTAAGGTCTCTCACTGAACTAGGGACTCACCGATTCAGCTAGAGCTGATAGGTAGGAATCCCCAGGGATCCTACCAGCTCTATTTGCATAGCACTGAAACTGGAAGTGCATAGTAGCATGCCTGGAATTTTCCATGGTTGCAAGCACTTTACTGAGGAGGTCATTTCTCCAGCCCATATTTTAGGATTCTTAAAATGCACTTAGGGCACTACCTAGAAGGGTCATCTTCATGATCACTGATATGCTTCATTGTATTTATCTCATGTCTACTTCCATAATGGAGTCACACAAGCATGCGATTTTTGGTCTCTTTCTCCTCAATGAAGAAATGAATATGATGTTAAAAGCAACTGAATGGAGTTTGAGAATTTCTAGAGGAAAACGGGCACCCTCCCCACACCCCAGGCAACATGGGTTCTCATCATTCCCAACCAATACTATCATCTGCTACATTTGAATATTGATAGGAGCTATGTGGAGAAGTGTAATGAGACTGTAATTCATCTGACTAAGGCAGAGATGTCATCCAAACACTCACAGAGAAACAGGAACTAACCTACTCTATCTCTGATCTGGTGTATGTACAAAACCCTAGTGTTGAGGGATCACAGATGGTAGCATGTGTAGTGCTGGAAGGTGTTACATGAGCTGCCAGGGGAAATTGGTCAATGATATTTGGGGAAAGGAGAGACTACTTATATACAATACAAACGATTGTCACAAGAATGCTGGACACACTGCTAAATGGAAGAGATCTGCAATTCAAGAAGTGCTCATCTGTGCAATATTGGCGCTAAACCTAAAAGGGTAATCAACAGCTTACTGATTGGTTAGGCAAATCACTCAGTGACAAGGAACTCTTTTAAAAAATATTTTATTTATTCATTTTCAAGCAGAGAGATACAGAGAGAAAGAGAGACAGAAAGAGAGTGTGTGAGAGAGAGAGAGAGAACATCAGGGCCACCACCTTGCGGGTCTGGCTTTATGTGGGTCCTGGGGAATTGAACCCAGGGCCTTAGGCACTAGAGGCAAGTGCCTTAACCACTGAGCAATCTCTGCAGCCCAAAAAGGAACTCTTAACTGGAACTGGGATCCATGACAAAATCCTATGGGGACCAAGAACCAGGGCTCCAAGGAGAAATTCCGACTACCAGAGACCTACAGATAGGATACACCCATTGGAGTCTTGCTAAAATAGCAACCTATAGTTAAATAGTATCATCTAACCTATACTGATCTCAATCTCTGATGGATATTCTGTTTGTATTTTTCAGAAGGCACTGAGAGAGCCGGGGACAACCCAATTCCACCAAGACATGGGATGATGGCTGACATCCTGGCAGGAGATGAACCACCCCTGGTCTTTACACAGAACCCAAATGAAACCCACGAGAAAGTGATGAGAAAAAAAAAGAGACATATCACCACAGCAAGTCAGTTAACCCATGAAAGGTCAATGGAGACAGACACCAACAATAGCCAACATAACCTGAAGCAGAAGTATCTCAATAATAAAGAAGACTTAAAATTCACCCAGCATGACTCAGGGAACTGAGCAGAAGAGGAGGTGGAAAGAATGTAAGAGCCATGCATGGTCAAGGAGAATATCCAGAGACATGCCCCCCTCAGCAACATCATACAAAGGGGGAAGAATAAAAAACTGGATACCTCTGGTGAAGTTCATAACGCCCTACCCTATGGACAGATCTAGTATATACACCAAGGAAGGACCCCAGTGGGTAGGGGACAGAGAGGAGGGAAATGTGGGCATCATAACAAGATTTGCTCATACAACACATACAATTGTTCATAATAAAGATATTAATTTTAAAAATCTTGTTAAAGCCTCATTATTTTTGCATGCACGTGGTATGATCACATGTATGCAGGCATGCTAATATGTGTGTAGGCACACATGTGCATGTGTGCACATGGGTGTGGAGGCCAGATGTCAATTTCAGGTGTATTTCACAGTTGTCTTCACTTTGTTACTGATGCAGGGTCTTTCACTTGAACCCAGAGCTAGAAGAGCTTTCTGATTGGGTTATTCTAATTAGGCAGCTTGTCCTGGGGATGTCCTGTCTCTGCATCCTGAGTGCTGGGGTTACAGGCAGGTCTCCATGCCCAGCTGGCATTAATGCTTGTGTTGGGGAAGGCAAACTCCACCTCACAGATTATGAGACATACCTTTTATCCACCGAGCCATCTCCGGAGATCCAAAATCCTTATTTTTAATGACATGATATACTTACATCCCTTCAGAATAATAGTGCAAAAATGTAGAGCCACAGGGTGATGGATTTGTCCAATAGAAACCAAATGGGTTTTGTCTCCTCAGATGGCATGAGGCCTTTGCTTGCTGTAATAAAAACCTGAAGATTTCTGCACTGTTCACAAAACAACCTGTTTACACAATTGTCCCCCAAAGAAAGAGGCAAACAGAATAGGATTCTTGGTATTAATAGCCTGTTTTCTGAAAGCAGGGTCTTTAGTACCCACTTGACCTCACACTGAAGGGCTATAAGACTCAAAGGGTTCCAGCTCAGTCTTCCTGTTTCATTTTTCCTCTGCAAATAGTGTCAGTCATTTAAATACCCATTTTATCTCAAAGTTGGCTTTCCCCTTTGTAAGCAGAATACAGCTCACCCCCATACACAACAGTGCTGCTCTGTGTTACACTCTTTTGTGTGAGGGGAAAAAATCATGTCTGACTTTATCTTACAAATAATATTTTTAAAATAATAGAGACCTTGAGATTCCTTGTAAGAGAGAATTCATACTTGAAATCGCTAAGATTATCTGAAACTCTAGTATTTTGTTCTGTTAACTGTTGTAATTACCTTTATGTTGCTGGGACAGAGCCCCGAACAAAAGCAGCTGAGGAGAGGAAAGGATTTATTTTGGATTATAGTCTTGAGGGAAAACTTTATGAGGGCAATGGAAAATAAAACGATAAAGCAAAGGATAGATGTCACTTTGCTGCAGCAGGTGTAAAATGGGGCAAGACAGTGGAGTTAGTTCTCACAAGGGGAAAGATGGTTATAACACCCTAAGACCACCCCCAGAAACACATTCAGGCAAGGTTCCACTTCCCAAAGTGCCACCAGCTAGGGACACAACAGTCAAACTCCTGATTCAAACCAACACAAGGCTATTGTTGTAGTTAACTTTTTCTCATTGTGGCACAGAAAGAACCCAACCAAAGGCAGCTTGATGAGAGGAATGAGCTAATTTTGGCTTATGGACTCAAGGGGAGACTCCATCCTGGCAGGGAAAACAATGGCATGAGCAGAGGGGTGGACATCACCTCTGCCACAGCACTGCAAACAGTGCCAGGAAGGTGTGCCAAACACTGGCAAAGGGAAGCTGGCTTATAACACCCATAAACCCACCCCCAACAACACAGCTCCAACAAGGTTCTATTACCCAAATTGCCATCAGCTGGGGATCGATCATACAGAACACATTTGTTTGTGGGGGACACCTGGATCAAACCATGACAGCTATCATAATCTGTAGTCCATCAAATTTCATATGCATTCCAGATTAATCTAAATAAAATTTGAGACCACTGGGAGAGAGAGAGAGAAAGAGAGAGACAGAGAGAGGTGGGGTTAGGGATATACAAATATTGCATAAAACTACAGACAAAATATTGGATGTTTAACAGTCCTTTGTTCTTTGCAATAGTACCAATATCTGCCAATATCATGGGAAACTCTGCAAGTCTCAGCATAATCTAGGCAGTTTCTTTCTATGGTAAGAATCTGGCTCTCTCCCTGAATGCTGGATATCCATGAGCAGTTACATTGATTTCTCCCAGCCCCAGTTTTCTCTCATAATTTCCTTAGCCTACTTAGATAAGAAACCTTGAAGGAAGAAGTTATAACACCAACATGACATTGCTTATTTCTACCCACTCTGAAAATGAACACCAAATAGAATCTGTTTCACAATAAGATAAACATTCATTTCAGGTTGGGTTTTCCTGGTATGCCGGTTAATTATGATTTTTTTTCATCTTGCATTGTCATCTGTGTTAGCTAAAGAAGACAACTATTTCTTTAATCTAGGGCATGATATTGGTTTCAGATATCATTCCTATAATATATGCTTTGTCTGTCTGAAGCTGGAGAGAATGACTTGAGCAGAAATGAAAAAATTGTGTTATATTTCTTTGAGTTGGCAATGACAACAATCAAAACAGTGAAACAAAAAGTACGACTGGAACCAAAACAAACCAATCAAAACAACCTTTCACCTGACAGGTAGCTTGGTCAGGTATGATGGGAGGAAAAATGGAGACTGTCCTTCCATTTTATTTTACAAAGACCTTTAAGATTGAATTCGTTATCATCCATAAAATTATTTTTTTATATCCAGAGGTCTATTTACAGTTCTAGTAACATCACATTGCTTTTGAAGAGGGTTGTCCCCAGTGGGTTGGGGACAGAGAGAAGGGAAATGGGAGTACCATCAACAAGATTTGCTTATACAATGCATCTAATTATTGATAATAAAGATATTTTTTAAAAGGTTCTTATTTTCAATGGATTCTATTTAAACAAGTTAGGCTTCATTTCATGTTACTTGCTGGAGGAATATAATTGCAAACTCTGATAGAACCTTGATGTTACAAATGAGATTACATGGCCTGCTTTCAAATACTCTCAGAGCATGAGTATAGAAGGAAGGCTTTCAGGTTCTGGGACTTCATAGCTCATGATCGGCAGGTGTCTGCCTAGTTGAATAATAAAACCACACAGATAGGGAACAACTAAGGTTTAATTGATTCATCTTCTTCATCTGAGCAAGGTGGCATCCATCTGGACTCTCTTACAGACATTATCACTTTCCCTATTTGGAAGCCTCATTGTGAGGTGTTTTCTTTCTTTCTTTTTTTTAGAAGAAATTTTCAATTGGAATTCTATCACCTCCACTTGTAGCAAAATCATTTTGGAGTATTATGTAACTACTTGTGTGGGTAGAGTATGTGTGTGGCATGGTGTGTGTGATGTATAGTGTATACACATGTCTGTACAGATGAACACACCCCATGCACATGCAGGTAGAGGCTAGAGGAGAAAGGAGAGTGTCTTTTGCCTTTCGCTCAACCTTGCATCTCTTTCACATGGCGTTTTACCCCTCAACCTGGAGCTTTTGTCTGTCAGCAAGCCTCAATGATTCTCTGATCTCCAGCCAGCCTGAGATTACAGACATATGTGGGCAAGCCTATATTTTTACAAAGGTTCTGGGTGTCAACCTTGGGGGTCTCTGGTCTGAGAAGCTCTCCATCAATTCTCAGTGGCAAAAAAACAAAAGCCATAACAACCCCCTGCTGAAAGATTCTTTTCATGGTGTGGGGTAAAACGTGACAATGCTGTTTGACCCTCGGTTTCATAAACAAGTTTGTGAAGGATCAAAACATCAGGGAAACCATAACTTCTCTTATTATCATGATGTTTTATTCTTGACATGTTAGTGTTGAGTATGCTCATTGTTTAATGCGAACACACCCAGATAAAAACACTCTTTTCTATCCTATCTCTAACCCAGTTCACCATCCTGTTATCCAGAGGATATTCTTTTATTGATAACAAGGTTTTATATATTTGTATATATTTTTCAACCATAATTACCCCTGGTAGCAACAGTCTTCATCACACACTACTGGCTTATTTTTCTCTATCTCGCTTTGACATACCTCCTCATTCCTAGTATCACAATCCAAATAGATTACTTGACATTACACTTGTGTTTTAGTCAGCTATTGGAAGAAGACTAACATAAAAAATAGTATAAGTTACTTTTTAAAGACAAGCACACACGCATGCACACACACATATCATATATATATATATATATATATATATATATATGTCACATATATAACATAGTCCTTCACTTCTTTTTGCTATGATTTTTTTTTTGTGAAAATGTGTCTCACCCTGTAGCCCAGCATGACCTGGAACTGACTCTGGGATCCTACTGGCTTGGCCTCTTGAAGAGCAGGGATGACAGGCCCCTATGCTCAGGTGTCGCATTGCCTCTTCTTCATTGGAGATATGGAAAAGAAAGGTACTACTTCAATTTTACCCACATTGATTCTTTCCCAGAACTGTGTGTGGGAAGGTAACCTCATCAAACTGTTTCAAGTAGAGTCTAAGTGCCATAGAGGAATAAATGTGTAAGAGAATCAAGTTTTCCACTTCTTAACCTACCCTCATAGGCTAGTCATTTCTAACATCAGTTCCTTAAAATAATGCCTATTTATGTAGCTTCAATGGATTGGGAAGGAACAAGAGGTACCAAGTGTTCATCATATCCTATTTTCCCACCCTCGGTGCCAAGGCAACATTGTCTTGAAATTCAGCTGCTCCCATCCCTCCCCCTCTCCTAAACTGGACATGATACATTATGGAAAGAATTTCATTCATTCACCTTGGCTCCTGGCTGGGCAGCTGCTGTCCCGCCTCCTCCCCACCATCTTTAGTAGACAATCAAAAGAGGTCCTGATTTATTACTTAATAAGCCTCATATCTTAAAGCAGGTCAAGTCTAAGTCTATAGTTCTATATTGTTCATGCTTCTCTCCTTTTCTTGAAAAAATAAGACATATTGTCCTATTTGCATTCATGTTTTCTGCAAAAGTATCAGACCGTTATCAGTGACTGTCTCATAAAACCAATTAATAACAAATAAGTTCTAATTCTCGTTAGCCTCAATGAAGCAATTGCCTTCTGGTGTGAGACTGTCTTTTGATTTGTTCCTTTAACATCTGCACATTATAGACAGGGACCATGTTGTCTTATGACATTATCTTCAATTAGCCAACTTTAATGACTGTTGTAAACATCTCCAGTGCAACAAATGTTTACCATTGGTGTCTTGAAAGTGTCTACCATGTTTCTCCCTTCTCCAGGCATATGGCAATTATGAAATCCATTAGCTGTAATTACAAAGCTCCACAACAAGTTAATGTGTGCAGCAATTAATATGCACCATCTGCAATCTTCACAAGGAATATTGTTTATTTCAACACTTCAGCTGTTAGCATCCATAACTGAAGGTAAATAATTTGACAAGAGTTTCCAAATCCTTGAATATTTTCTTTCAACAGAGTTTGTATGTGACATCTTAAAATATCTCAGTCTCTTTGCAGAATATATATGAATGTCTTTTATTGACTGCTTTGTGAGGTTAGAAAGGGAAAGCAATTGAATTACAAAATTCCTGGCTATTTTTAGGAAAAATAAAGTCTTTTAAAATCAAAATATGTTATCGGAGATTCTTTGTCAAAAGAATGCTATTATGAGTGTAAGCCTCAGTTAATTAGTGAGGTGCTCCAAGTGCTTAAGAGGAAAGACTTAATCGTCAGTACCAACTGAGGCACTTAACATTGTACTTAGTTATTGTTAGAGTTTGTTGCAACAGAAGCCACCTCTGTGTCCCTTAGAGACTTTGGGCAGGATTGGCCTGTGTGATTGCTGTCCCTGGTGTTTTCAACTTCTATACCAGATATCACATCTCCAAACATTCGCTGCTGTAGCATGGGAATTGCCATGTTACATTGAGGATTTTTTTACTCTATGTCACTAATTCATTTTTCCCCTCAAGGTTTGCACATAGACAACTGATAAGTGAGTTAAGTAATATGTAGAGTCTTCCAGGAGGAATAGGCAGGGGTATATATAGTTCAAGCTTTGGTTTTCTCTGCTCTTTAGTAGAAAGTGGTGCTCAGCATTTGAGTGAACATAAGTCCTGGTTTTGCTGATATCCTAGTTTTGAAGATAGATGTTCAGCTATCTTAGTAGCACTCCTATTAATGCACCCATTTTTGTATGATAAATAATAACTTCGCTGTACATCTTGCAGGATACTAGCTCCATACTTACAGGCCATTTTGTTGATGGGAAGTCAGAGTTTTATATTCTGCTCTCTCAAATTGCATTCCCCTACCATTTTCTTATCCACAAAATGAGGATGGAAACCTACTCTTGCAAATCACTATCTCTGAAAGTACTTTCAAGTTTAAGTTTAATCCCTTAAAACAAAGTAAAAGGTCAGGGCTAACAAGCTCAAAGATCAGAGCCCTTCACATTCCAGCAACACATTCCCTTAATAGACACTTGATTCATGGGCCACAGAGGATGAGACCTACTAAGGCCTCCCATACAGAACCTTATAAAATGAATTCATCACATATGTGTCTACTGTTAATTAGCATCATGTGTGTATGCCCAAAACAAAATGTGGTCAATGAGAAAGGTCTTTAGAGACAGTAGGAAGACAGTAGGAATTTATGGATATGCCCTTAGGAGACCCGTGGGATAAAAGGGAAATCAGAACTTCTTCCTCCCACCTACAGTTGAGTTGGTGACCAATAAACTGTGCTCCAAACCCAAGGCTTCTTCTCTTACTTTTCTTGCCCACACTGTCTGGGGGGTATTCACTGGCTTTTATCATCTTTTTCCTACTGGGGTTTCATCCTATCCAAATTGGCGTTCTTTAATGACAGAAACTTTGTGTATTTGGTATCCTTTTGGGTTGATTTGAATGTTAGGCTCTCTCCCCTCATAGGGTCATGTTTCCATACTTGGTCCCCAGCAAAGTAGTGTTATTTAGTAGGTGGAACCTTTGGAGGAAGTGTGTCACTGGCCTTGAAGAGTGACAGCCCTACCTGCTGATAGATAGGATGATGCCATATGGATTACATGTTTCTTTTATGCATTCCCTACCGTGATGGACTCTACCCTCTGGAACCTTCTGGAATCATGAACTGAATTAGACCCTTTTCTTTCCAGAAGTTTCTTCTGGTTGGGTATTTTGTCCCAGCCATGAGAAAGTAACTGATATACCTTTGAAGTAAGTTGAAACATCAAGATTGTCCAGTTGGACCTGACATATTGATTTGTATGAAAAGGTCCTCAAATGCAATTTATCATGCTGTAATTAAATTTTATCAGCATGTAGTATCACACAGAAAACAAAGGCTTATGATGTTGTGTTGAATGAGTGAAGCTAATTAGGAGCACAAAGATGTATTTGGGGTTATCTTCATTGCTGCTAATACTGGCTATAACATCCTCAGGCTCTTATAAGTTAAATTCCATGAAGAAGCAGAGTAAGACCCATAAAAGATCTATTTATATTTTATGTGTTTGATCTAGCATATATAGGGTGAGTACAGAAAGCTTTCTTCCCAAAGACATTTATTTACTAAACCCTGGAAGCGACTGTTCTGAGTTTGTTTTAATGACTTTTTTTCCCTTATAAGTTTTCATTGGCAAATACTTAAAACTTGGTCATTGTGACTTATCCTGATATTTTGGTTCCCTGACACGAGTTTATTCTTCATCATGAAGAAGTAATAAGCTGAAAATAGATGCCTCCAGTGACTGTGTTTAAAGGGGAAGAATCTTTTGCTCAGAGCGATGTTCTCACCATTTTACTTTTTCGATTGTTATTTCACACCTTCTTTTATACAAGGCAGGAGACCTTTTCTTAATTACTGTAATGAAGTGTGCAGCTCGGAGGAAGTGACTCAAGGGGAAAAGGTTTAGACTTCTGTGAGCTGATAACATAGAGGCTGTTGGCCACACAGGAAAGCTTTCAACATGGAAACAATGTGAGCTTTATGCCATGTTTTCTAGGCTAATTGTAAGTTACCATATTATTTCCCTGACTTCATGAAATGCTTTCAAGGAAGGCTTATGTTACACCTTCTATCTATGTATGGAATTGAGATGCACCCTTCTCTTAGCTTTCAATCTGACTTAAACAGGTGGGTGTTTGCTTATTCACTGGACGAATTTTAACTGTGGCTACTATGGACAAGGTACTGTACTGCGATTTACAGAGAGAGAAATGAAAAAGACAGAGTGTTGTTTTGTTTTCAGGACTGGTTAATAAAAATAAGAGTTGTAGGACTGGAGAGATGACTCAGTGGATAAGGCAAAGCCTAACAACCTGGGTTCCCCAATACCTATATAAAGTTAGATGCACAGAGTGGTGCATACAACTGGAGTTCATGTGCAGTGGCTAGTGCCCTGGCTTTCTCCTCCCTCCCTGTCTCTCTCTTTTTCTTTCTTTTTGGTCTTTTCTTTTTCCTTTCTTTTCATTTTCATCTTTCTTTGTTTCTCTCTCTCTCTCTCTCTCTCTCTCTCTCTCTCTCTCTCTCTCTCTCTCTCTCTCTCTCTCTCTCTCTCTGTTTTCCTGGCAGAGTCTCATGTAGACCAGGCTAACCTCAAATACTCTATGTCATTTAAGATGACCTTGAACTTGCCAAGTATTGGAATTATAAGCATGTGTCACCACACCTGGTAAATTTAGGCAATGTTTTGGGTCAAAACCAAGGCTTCATGCATATAAGGTAAAAACTCTACCATCTGACCAATAATCCAAACCCAAGCGCAGATTTTCTATTTTTAATGGATTGTCAGAGACATTGTTCAGAGAGTGAGATTATTGACCTTCAAAGAATATTCTCTTCCTCCAGGAGTCCTCAGAGAAGGGGAGAGGTAGATGAAATAAGAAAGTCAGCATTTGATGAAGCAATGTGTTTTCTCTGACCTTAGAAGACCTCTGGAAATTCATTTAAATGTTTATCCTAAATGCCAAGTATATATGTCAGCTATGCCCTCATATACTGCAACACCACAGGTACTCTGGCTCAGGGGTGAAACGAACGTTCCACCATCTCTCCTAAAAGTTGAGTGACTACACTTATCCTCACATCCCAAGCTACAGGACAGGTTGACTTCAGTCTGTCACAACCTGACTAAGCGCAACTTGCTGTGTGTTCCTTACTTTCTTTGCTGGAAGCCATTGGGAAACCCCTTGAGTCATTAGAACTGGTCCTTCGAGGCTATTGAAAAGACATCATCTCTTCAAGAAATCTAGCCTGCTCTGAGGTCCCTTGGTTCATGAGGTTCAAACTAAGAAGTGAAAGTGGTTCAGCCAAGGAACCTTCCAAAAAGATACACAGGAGCCTAGCTAGAATTTCAAGATCTTAATGTAATTTCTGAGGTTCAAGATTAGCAATTTAATGTATTTACCCCATTTTCCTGTAGACCCACGTGTCACTTTTCATTTATATATCACCAGAGGGAAATAATATGCTAATATATACAGAGAAACTAGGTGTGTTGGGACTGGGGCAGGAGGATGGTAAGTTTCACTCTTTCTGATAGCTTCAAGCTTTTCTGTTAACACCTAAGGGGATTTAAAGGTAAGCATCTGTGACATTTGTAAGAACTGCTTCTCCATTTATACCTCTTACAGTTGTACTAATTTGTTTTTTATAAATGCGAATTATCATAAAGACAAGTTAATGTTGATTTCTGTTTAGAGAGCATATCTCTCTATGTTGGCCTCAGATTCATTGTATATTCTGGACTGGCTTGGAATTAATAAGGATCCTTCTACCTTACAGCCCATGTGCTGGGATTCAAGGTGTGTGCCATCATTCCGGGCTTCATAATTCTTTATTTCCTTAACCACTCTCCTAGCTGTGAACTGAACAATTAACTAGCTCTGAACAAGTTATTTGGGATCAGATAAAACACAGTTTCAGCCCTGTCTTTCTACTTGCTGAGTTTCCTAGACTAGGCAATTTCTGTGAGTCAATTATTTTATCTGTAAGTGAGTATAATAATTCCATGATGGTGGAAGGTATGTATTATTACGTGAGTATTGACCATTGGAAAGCCTTCAAGAATGGGTGTGATTACTTATAACCATCATTTATGCTCTCCACAAATATCATGCATGTGTAATCATTTCAAAAAGTGTTATTATCCTAGTTGGTAATTAAATATAATTGTAATATCCCAAGCAAGTTTTTATCACTCTATCATAGTTTTTAATTTTTTTCTTTATGACATCAATTATAGGTTCCTTCTGAATATTAGATAATTAAATAATTAGAAAGCTTTGCCAAGTTTGAAAGAAAAAAAAAACTTGAAATGAATTCAAGGCCTGACATTTAAAAAAAACTAATTTTCTTTAGTCACTACTTTTTTCTACTGTTAGTGCAATTAAACACTTAACTATATGAATGGATATTAGATAAATATTATTAGCTGATTAGATAGTCTGAGCTTGAGAAAAATCAAGTTTAGCAGAAATATCTGCCCAACATATTCATTGTTACATCAATAACACATTCCATTATTGTCTATTAGTTGACTGGATGTAATAGTCTATAAACTGTTACAGTAATTTATTAGTATTATGACGATAATAGATCACTTTGGATGAAGGAGAAATGTCCCTCATAGGCTCATGTGTCCAGAATGACCTGGTGGTGCTGTTTGGGAATGTTTGGAAGACTTAGGAGGTGGAGCTCTGCTGGATGGGAAGGGTGTCACTGTGGGGCGGAGTTTGAAGATTCATACTTCTGCCTCACTTCCTGTTCTCTCTCAGCTTCCTTCCTACAAAAGCAAGGATGTGACTCGCTGGCTTCCTGCTTTTGCCACACTTTCCCTGCCATAATGGGAACTATGAGGCAGAAGAAACTCTTTACTTTTTTAAGTTGCTACTGGTCAGGTGTTTGCTCACAACAACAACAAAAAAATTAACTGATGATGCTTTAGGCAGTACTAGATACGAACAAACAGAATATGGTTCTTGGAAGAACAGCCTGAGTGAGTTGCATGCTTGTATCCTTTCCGGTAAACATGATCATTGACTGTCAATCACTGGTGTCTCTACTGTGTGTGTAAAAATGAGGCTGTCGTTGAAGGGGAGATGGAAATATATGCAGTTTTTTTTTTTCCAAAACTGCTGGATACTGAGGAATTGTCCTTTGATATAAGGGACCTCAAATAATGTTAGAAATATGTTCCATATAGAGAATTTTCTGTGACATGCATTCTGTTTGATTCTCAGCATAGAACGAATAGTCTACTAATGAAACACATTAATTTGCTTAAAATTTTTCAGAATAATTTATTTTTATCTAGTGCACTCTCTTCTCTCTCCATTTATTTATTTATTCATTTATTGTCAACAAATATTCATGGACCTCCAGCAGCATACAGGTTCCTGTATACATGTTAACACACACTAAAAAAGAATTGAGGTGTAGAATAATTATCACCTTGCTTCATAATGTTTACGTTATGAAGCAAGGAGATAATTAAAATCTTTTTTAATATTTAATTTTTGTAAAGAGAAAAACAAGACCAAAAAAAGCATTTCTTTATAAAATTCTGGATTATTGAATTGTCTACATAACAGTCGATACTCTACTTAACTCAATAATTTTAATTTAACTGGTAATCCTCAATCATTTTGTATGGCTGTGTTCCAAAAGAAGATATAAGTAATATCTGGTTTACATACATATTTTGTTAGCCATATTATAAAGGACTTTTTTTTCCAAAACAAGTTTAGTAATTGCACTTTCTATTTTTAATTTGTACTTAACACTTCATTTAAGTTTTTTTTCCCCATTCATATGCTCTGTGTTTACTCAACTCACTGAAGGCTAGTCTGTTTTCCTTTCTCATTTATGGAAACCGTCACCATCTGTTCTCAATGCTGTAATAACCTGCTGTGGTGTTTAGGATTATAAAGGGTGGGGGTGATGGGTTAACAAAATGTTAAAGAAAATATAAAATTGAACCATGCCCATAGAAATTCAAGTTAATTAATGGAAAACCTTCAGGTCAGTAAAGCATTTTTATGTACACTATAAAATGAAAATCAAATTTCCTAAGATGTATTTATTGTTACATCTACTATTCACATGGTTCCGTCCTTTTCTATTTGCGAAGTGCTTGGTTGGAACTTTTTCCATGGTCACATGTGCAAATTAATTCAGTTTGGAGAAAGAAGCATTATGGTCATTTTACATGAAACAGAAGCTAATCTAATTGAAATATTTTACCAAAGACGTTACATGAGTAGTCATGAAAGGTGGGCAATATCCTTCATCATTAGGGAAATGCAAATTTAAACTACATTGAGATGTTATCACAAGGTTAAAATGAAAAAACAAAATAACCCTTGTTGAGAATCTAGAGACAAGGGGACTCTCATCCATTGCCTGTGGGAAGATTAAAAATGATACAGGCACTTTTGGAACACATTTTGACAGTTTTTAAATGAGGAAAACACAAGTTTATCATGTAATTAAGAATTCCTATGTTCAGTCTTCTTCCAGAGAAAAAGAAAATGTGTATTGACATAAAAACCTTAGTAAGCATTCTCATGGTGTCCTTTTTCACAAAAGGTTAAAAAATAGAAGCAGCTAAATATCTGATAACTAAATATTAAATAAAATCATGAGTTTCCATGCAGTCTAATCTGGCAACAAGAAGATAAAGTCCTGACTCAGGCAATTGCATGGATGTAACTTGGGTGTTATACTAAATGAAATAAGCCAGGTAACCAAGATCACTTAATGTTGTGATTAGAATTCTATGAAAGATCTAGAAAACACATATCTGTAGGTGGAAAAAAACAGTAAAGAAATTTATTATTGTGAAGAAAATGTTATAATTTTTTTGTTCTTGAATAAGATTTTATTTTCTTTTTCTACATACCAAAGTGTACATTTTATCTGTAAAGATTTTAGTAGATAGATATTAATCTGATAGATTATTCAATTACCCATTATTTAGACATCCAAAATTAATGATGCTATAGTTACTTCTGGTCTCTTTAAATAAATGTGAAAAAAATCATAGGACTTTACTACAATTTTATAATTTGTATAATTTTTAGCAAATGCACAGTTATGCACATTGACTAGTAAACACTGGATGGCATCCATGCTCAGTGTGAGGACTGTTCCATGTTCCACCATATTATTTTCATCATATTATGCTCTCTGTTGGTGTCACCTGTTCCCACCATCAAAGATTTATGGCCAATAAAAATAAGAAATATACCACCCCTGGAGCTCAGGTTTTATATATTTCTGCCCCAAAGGACAACATAAAAAGCATGTTAACATTCGGTTTTATCCGTTTCAGGTGTTCAAGAGAGAGTATATTGGGATATAGGGAACATGAAATACAGAGTTTTAGACCTCAACATTGTGCAGTCAGGTGTGGGCAAGACATATTCCAATTAACAATAATTTCCCAAGGTCAAGTGAATAGTGAAGATGACAGAGGACCATCAGGTAACTGTCACAGAGATGTCAACAAGTGGATATTAATGTACAACTTCTCATATTTAATGGGAGCTCTATATGATAAAATACAAATGAAATTTCCAAACTAAAATCATTCTTTGTTTTTCTCTGTGTTTGTTATAACAGAAATTTAGAAGTCATTTTCTCAAGGCAGAAGATAGCTCACTCTATAAAGTGACAGCCTTTCATGCAAGAGAACCTGAGTTAAATCCCCAGAACGAATTTGAAAAGCATAGTGGTACATGTCTGTCATCCCAGCTTTGCAGAAGCAGAGATAGCTACAGTAAAACATACTTGGAGATCTCCAAGTCAGTGACAAACTATGTCTCAAAAATAAAAATAAAAATAAATAAATAAAAGGTTGGCCAGAACCTGAAGGACAACACCAGAGTTAATCCTCTGGCCTCCACATGCATGGACACACAGGTGTACCTACACTCACATAAATATATACACACAGCACATTCACACAAAGAAATCAATTTGTGTTTATTTAGTGGAACAGTTATAGCACTATCTATTAGCTCTAAACATTTCTTGGGTGGTTGTAGAAGTGGAAATCCTAACATAAACTCCTAGCATAAACCAGGAGTGATTTATGGGACGGTGATACAAAAACATGACCTAAGACAAACAGATTTTAAAAAATATATTTTTTTCATTTATTTAAGAAAGAGACAGAGAGAACGAGGCAGAAAGAGACTATGAGTGTTCAGGGCCTCCTGCCACTGTAAAAGACCTCAAGATGCACACCAAGCTTGTGCAGCTGGCTTCACAGGGGTCCCGAGGAATCAAAACCCAGCCAGTCAGGCGTTGCAAGCTAGTGTCTTTAACCACTGAGCAATCTCTTCAGTCCTGAAACAGAGTTTGTAGCTGAGAGACCTCAAAGGACAAACTCCCATCTGAAGTGGTGCACAGCAGAAAGGGGAACTCATCTTGTATTCGTAGAAAATGTTGTCAAGGTTATAGGTTAAAAAGTTCACGTAGTAGGTAACTAATGAAGTAACTAAAGAGATCACATATAGGGATTGATTATAAAGTCTAATCACGAAAGGAATTTACACTTGAAACATAGTTTTCAATTTATCCTATCTAGGGAAAGGGCAGAGAATAGTTAAAGTTGATGATACCTCATGAATAAATAGCAAAAGGATGCCTTAATGTTATGGTGGCTGACAGGTCAGATTTAAAAAGAACAGAGCAGGAGCCATCACAGAATAGGTAGCCATTTAAACATGAGTACCTCTCTCACTGCTATCCTGACAACCTGCTCCAGGGAGATGATGATAGACACTGAGGACACTCAAAACTCATCAAAGCAGATCTCCAGAGGTTGCACAGAGCTCAACACTAAAGAAGTCACACCTGCCCAAGCATAGGGAACATTGTGAAAGAGGGGGTGGAAAGATTATAAAACTCACAGGGTGGAAAAGAATATCTGGAGGCATTGTCCCTCACCTTCTCCCCTATCGCCCCATACACACCAAGACTGACTGGTACATTCATAACCTCATGATGAATCCTAAAAACCCCACTGAGGATGACTCTCAGTAGAACTACAGTGGCAAAGAGAGGAAACAAGAGAATAACATGGGGGGGGAATGAGACCCACACATGATTTGTTCAGACAGTAAAGTTCATAATTAATTAAAAAAGAGAACAGAACAGCAGAGAATGAATGAAAGACAGCATATATAAAATTAATGGAATGTATCTATTGATAGTGCCAGTAAGGCAAAAGTTCAACCAAGGACTTACAAGAGAATGGTAGAGTGTAGGGAGATGTGTCAGGAATCATCCACATCATGAATGCAGGGATATTCAATGGAAACCCTTGAATATTTGAGAAAGCGTATGATCTAAGTAAAATATAGTTTTAGCAATGTTAGGGCTTGCCATGAATGAGATAAAGAAACGACCGTGGTCTTGAATTTAAACACGGTCCATCCATCATATGTGAGGGGGGCATGCCAGGGTCTCTTGCTGTTGCAAACAATTGCCCTTCTGGTTTGACATGGGTGGCTGGAAAATTGAACCTGGGCTGTCAAGCTTTGCAAGCAAGTAGCTTTAACCACTGAGCCACCTCCGTGGCCCCCATCTGTCATATCTTTAAGGAACTGCTTATCATTTGGTTGAAGGAACTGTGAGGTCTGTCTGCAGCTTATTTTCCTTGACAGTGTTTTGGGATGCTGGCTAGCGATATTCTTTTTTATTTGAGCTTGTTGGGAATTGCTCCAAGGCTAGAAAACAGAAATATAAAAGCCAGTGAATGATTTTTGAGATGTTGTCATGCTAGAACGAGAACTGCCTTCAGGTAGACAGATAATGAGAGATAATGGTAGATGCTGATCACAGTTGTCATGGGAAGGCATGAGGGGAAGACCCAAAAACATCACCTGCAAGGGAAGACCTCCTGGCTCCTTCTGATCAGGAAGAAAGGGCCTGGAGCTAAAGGACTTCCTTGGCTGCTGAGGGACGTATACCAAGAATAAAGAGTAGATTACACTGGAACAGCTATTTCATGGGTCTCTCTCCACCATGGCAAATCCCCTAGAAAGAATGGATGTTTTCTTTGAATACAAGAAATCACTGATTTGTGTGCTGCTGAGGGAAAGTCAATCATAAAAGGGACCTTGTTAATGATGACTCACTTCCATGATTCTAGAGAGAGATGACCTCAATAATTGAAAAAGGAGATGTGCATTTTTATACCACCTCTTTGAGTCTCAGCCTGAAAAATCTTCACATCTATTTTTTGGTAGTTACTGAGTGTAAGAGACATCAGGATAAACTCAAACCCTTTGTTCCTTTTTTGTTGTTGTTGTTGAGCTTTATTTACCTTGATAATTTGCAGCCATGACAGCCCATCTGTGTCAAGGTTTCTTTGCACATGGCCTTAATCCTCAGGGGATGAGGTCTCAACGTGGCCTCCCTATCCTCTCTAAAGCCTACTGTTGTGATTCATCTGGAAAATTTGAGCATGTTCCTAAAGGCTTCTTCCTAAAGAACACATTTTTAAAGGGCAAGTGCAATTCTTCCAATCACACCTTGTGTCCTAGATCCTGTCACCTCCACATGCCTCTGAGAATGAGCCCCGACTTTGACCCCCTTCCTGCCAGATCACCAGCTTCCCTTCTCTACCTGCCTCCTTGCAGGGCCTGAGCTTGGTCTCTAGGACCCAAGTAAAAAGCCAAGTGTTGCAATCAGTTTTCTAGTTGCTGTGCAGAAAGAACTCAAGCAAAAGCGGCTTGTGGAGGAACGGGTTTATTTGGCTTAGGGACTCGAGGGGAGACTCCATCCTGGCAGGGAAAATGATGGCATGAGCAGAGGAGTAGACATCACCTCTGCCACAGCACTGCAAACAGCGGCAGGAAGGTGTGCCAAACACTGGCAAGGGGAAGCTGGCTTATAACCCCATAAGCCTGCCCCCAATAACACAGCTCCATCGAGGTTGTAAAATCCAAACTGCCATCAGCTGAGGATCGAGGACCCAGAACACATTCATTTGTTTGTGGGGGACACCTGGATCAAACCAGGCCACCAAGTATAGCCAATCATACCTATAATCTCAACACTGAAGGTGACAGAGAGAGGAAGTTGGCTGGGACTCCCTTGTCAGACATTCTAACCAGAAATAGTGAACTCTAGCTGTAGTGGAGACTGTGTTAATGAACTAATTCGGAAGTCCAAGAGCAGATGTTGGACATCCTCCTCTGGTCTCTACAAGCATGCTTGGTCTTATACATATGCAAACACCCCACACACATACAACATACATGCTGGATGCTGTAAATGACAAATGTTATTTTATTTATTATTGTTTGTCCAACTGATCATTACATTTCTGTTATGCTGTCTAAGTCTGCAAAATAATTGAAATTAATATGACATCATATGACAATTGAGCATTTGAAATATGTTAAATTGAGGCACATGGTGAGTACAAAGCACACACTAGATAAATGGAATCTAACATTTTATATGAATGTCTAAAATATTTCTATTTATTTATTTGCAAACAGAGAAAGACAGAAGAAAGAGAATGGGTATGACTTCATTGTCCCCCATAAATGTGATATTCAACAAGAATCCTGCCAGTGAAGGAAGAAATTGATGGAAAAGAGAAAACTGGTTCCAAAATGAAATCACCACTTTGTGCACCTGGCTTTTTGTGGGTTTGGGGGAATGCAACCTGTGCCATTAGGCTTTGTAGGCAAGTACCTTAACTCTTGAGCCATCTCTCCAGCCCTCTGATTAATTTTTAATCAATTTCATGATGAAATGATAATGTTGAGGCATTAGGTTAGCTAAATATATTATCGAAATTACTATAACATGCTTCATGTTCCTTCTTAAATCTAGCTACTCTGAAAATTGATTTTACCTGATTATAATTGTTTGGGCAATATCTTTTGGAGGGTTTTCTGGTGCTGAGGCTTGAACCCAGGGCCTTGTGCATGCTAGAGAAGCACTCTACCCCTGAGTTATACCCCTAGCCCAGGTTTCACTGTATTTCTTTGGATGGAAACACATCACCCTCTCTCTTCTCTGCTATTTCTACATTACCCTACCAACCTGGGTCCCTAGTTCTCTGTAGTTTCAATCCACTGCGGCCCAAGGAAGTTGTCTTTCTAGTACCTGGAAGATCTCACAGCCTCCTTGACACACTGAGCCCTTTGAGATTAGAAGTGCATAGTGCTTGAGGCTGTCTTTGTACTTTCTTTCAATCTGCACAGAAGCTGATTTCAAAGCGATTCCTTGCTTCTAAGCTCTTGTACATTTCTACCTTAAACAACCTCTTTCTTATTTACCCAAAGAGTTCTCTCTGTATCCTAAACATCCTCTTGAGGTCACCTGCGTGGAGTTTTCCTTAGCACCTTTCTGCCCTCATTGCCTCTCTCTGGACTGTGAATTTCCCAGCAAACAGAGCTGTCTTTTTTTAGTCTGTGCATTCACTCTACATATCAGAAAATTAGTGATACCAACATTCTGTACAATGACATTTTAAGAAGAAATAGGTTAGAGATTTTAAGAAATGAACAGTTAGGGGCCAGGGAGATGGCTCTGTAGGTAAAGTGCCTGCCTGAAAAGCAAGGGTATCTATGGTGGTTTGAATGAGATGTTCCCCCATACACACATGTGTCTTGAATGCTAAGTCCCCAGATGATGGTAACTTGGGAGATGGAGCCTTGCTGCAGCAGGTGTGTTGTGAGGGATAGGTTTAATGGTGTTATAGCCAGGCTCCCTCTTGCCAGAGGTCAGCTCACTCTCCTACTGCTATTTTCTACCTACTGTGACAGAGGAGATGTCCAGCCTCTGCACATATCATGCTTGTCCCTGCTATCATGAAGCTTCCCCTAGAGGCTATTATCTAAATAAGAAGCTGATCAGCTGATTTTTGGCTGGGTGCTTTATCCCACCAATGAGAATGAAGCTACTACAAGTGTCTGAGGTGGGAACCCCAGCACCCATGTAAAAAAAAAATCCAGATGCTGTAGTAGGTATTTGTGTTCCCAGCTACACCTATTGGTAAGAAGGGAGTTAGAGATAAGAGACTCCCCCAGAAGCTTAGAGGCAGGCTGGCCTTGAAATCTAGCAGAGAGAGAGAGAGAGAGAGAGAGAGAGAGAGAGAGAGAGAGAGAGAGAGAGAGAGAGAGAGAGAGAGAGAGAGAGAGAGAGACTGCCTCAAAGGAGGGGGAAGATAAAAAGGATTAACATAAGAAAGTTGTCCTATGTCACACGCATGCTGCGCCATGCACACACCCAACTCACATGAATGAACATGTGTAAACAAACACACACATTCAAATATGTAATTAAATGAATAAATTAAAAAGAACAACAAGTGTGATGTGATGTCAACATACACATTCATTATTTTCTGTATTATATTTGAAAAGGGAACGTATGAGACACAGCGATGGCTTCAACAAATATAATGTACCCTGTACTTCCAAATATGATGATTTCATTTTGTATCAGGAGTAATACTTGCACTCACAATTTAGATTTTTTCCATTTCTTCGTTCAAGTAAGAGAAGCAAATGGAAATTATGCGAGTGCTTATTTTATTTTATTCGCTTTTTTTTTGAGATAGAGCTTCCCTATTTATCATGCTAGCAAGTCTGCCTATCTCCCTAGTACTGGGATTATAGGTATGTGCCAACAAGCTTTCTAGAAATGCTTCTTGAAACAGTAAATTCTTTAATAAAAAGGGTAGAACTCGTAATTCTATCTTCTCCAAACTTAAAAAAAGAGTAAGTCTCCTTTTAGCAAATTCTGTTACCTATCATTTTTACCATAAAGTCCAATTTGATATTTTTGTGCCTTAAAGCTTTGGGGTATTGTTTGATAATGTGCAAGCCTCTAAAATATTGTCTGCAATGACTGACAGAAACCTGGCCTGGGAATTGCCCTCCACCCTGAGTGAGAAGTGAGCCCACTATCAGGTGTTAATGATTTTTGAAAGAACACAAACAACTGAGAGAAGTGAGCATAGATCCCTGCCCTATCAGCTCCTTCCTGGTGATTTATGAACCAGAGAGCACTATTTGTTTTTAAGTGTGAAATAGCTGGAGGTGGTCTATGTTCATGCCTGAGATTTCTTAAGAGTTTGAAAACAGACATCCCGTAGTACAGTGACCTAATTTTTCCAGGCATCAGTTACTCAATAGGTCAGGCAGCTAATTCCAGATTGTGCATTCATTCTGAAAAGGATGGAGATTGGCTGAGGGTGGGGGAGAGTTGCCCTTTAAGGTTAAGATGGATGACATCATTATCCACAGTGGCCCCAAGGGCTCAGGGCTTCATAAATTATCATAGATAAATGTTTATTCAGAACTGTTTGCCTAGGGGCTGAAAGATATGAAGTGTATTGGAGGGGTGACTAGGACCAGGAAAGAATTTGCCAAAAGATATAATTCTGGTTAAATATGTCTAAAACTGTGCTGTAAACCTTTTCCATTTTCTAGTTGACTCTTATGAAAATCCACAGCACATCTTTTTTTTATTTTATTTATTCATTTTTAAGCAGAGAGATGAGAGAGGAGAGAGAGAGAGAGAGAGAGAGAGAGAGAGAGAGAGAGAGAGAGAGAGAGAGAGAGAGAGAGAGAGCGCACCAGGGCCACCACCTTGTAGGTCTGGCTTATGTGGGTCCTGGGGAATTGAACCCAGGGCCTTAGGCACTGGAGGCAAGTGCCTTACCAGCTGAGCCATCTCTCCAGCCCCACAGCACATTTTTATAGTATCACTAATAGCAATTGTGTTCCTTGGCCAGAATAAATATCTGCTCCTATATCATTTATGTTTACAAATTTCACATCTACTCATGCCATAAACATTCTTTATAAACACAATTGGATTGGCTGGTAACAGTAGGAGTAAATAAGCTTTTCTGAGAGGTGAGGTGTCAGATCATAAATAATTTGGGTCTTGCTGGCCATGTAATCCCTGCAGAAGCTCCTCCCTTCTGACCTGACCTTAGGAACACAACCGTAGATCTCATGGAAGTAGAAGAACAAGGCTGTATCAAAATAAACTTGGTTCACTAAAGTAGGAAAAATAAACATGCAAGGGACTGGATTTGGGGATATAATCCTGTTTTCTGGCCAGTGAGCCATAGGGAAAACCATTTCCAGGAATATCTTAACTCATCAGTTTTTTTTTTTATTATTAATGGGATATTAGGTTACTTCAGTTGGATTCCCTATTCTAACAAAATGTCTGAACAAACACTGCCCCTGATCCACAGTTTACCTGCATTTCCCAAATTTTTCTTAGATTGGACCCTAGATGTGAGATATTTAGGTCCAGAGACAGAAATATTTTTAAGAACTCTAAGTGTTTTTGTTACTTAGGGGCATAAATGTTTTGGGAAAGTAGCAATGCCTGTGTGATCTCTCCCCAATATCTGACGACTTCTAAGTATTGTCATTTGCAAAAGGAATGTTATAAAAATTCCCCATGACATAGACAAAACCATGACAGCAAGAGGAGAGTGGAGTTACATGTATTATTATGAATTTAGGAATTAATGAATTTACACTGGCAGGCCAAGCATAGGAAAGGCATTGGCCCTAACCCCATTGATAAAGCGGATTTATAGTAGAGTATGGAGATGTGTTTGAGACTTTAGACATGAAATTTATAAACACAAGGAAGTAGATGCCTACACCTAACAACTTACACATTTACAATGGGGTAATCCTCCCCAGGTATTCTCAGGTCTCATTTTCTCCCTTATCTTCCTTATCACAGTTAAAGTGGTTGCTTCTTTGCCTCACTGAATTTCAAATCTCTGGTAGTTTCTCAAATCATGTTATGTGACTGGCCATCTGCGACCTGCAGAATGTAACTGTAACGATGAATAAGGTTGAGGGCAGTAAGCTCACGCTCATATTTCTGTAGTTTGCTCTAATAGGAAGTCAAATAAAAAGTGTCATAGATGTTGTAGTTGTCATCCACATGCTTCTGAGATGAATCTCCAAACCAGGCACAGTTATGGGAGGAAAGGACTTATTGAAGCTACAGATCCAGGGGAAGTTCTATAATGGTGAGAGAAGCTGCCCCCTCTTTCACAGGTCCAAGCAGAGAGAAAAACCATCACCAAAAAGACACACACACAGATCAAACAAACAGAAGGAAGAGATGATTTTCTTACGTTTTATGTAGCCTTAGGGCAAGGTCTTGCAACCCTTTCCCAGACTTGTTGGCTTCCTGAAACTCTGGATTTTTCTTCCTGTACTGCTTTCCCAGGAAGGGACGTTCATTTCTAGCTCTTCTGAGCTTCCTTATATCCTGCTCCCTACTGAGAGGGCTGCCTTCCCATGAATATCCTCAGAGATCCACCCAAGATTACTAAAAAGGTCAAGTTGACAACAAAATTTAACCATCACAGTTATTATGGTATATTATTAAGTCTCATTGTATGTTAGTTTTGTGTGTGTGTGTGTGTGTGTGTGTGTGTGTGTGTGTGTGTGTGTGTGTGTGCTGTGTGTGTGACTGATTATAGAAGTTTACTTTTTCATATGAATGATCCATTTTTCTTCTAACTCAAAAGCATCAATTTCATAGAGCTCATTTTGCCATTTTATCTCTCTGCCATTTTATTTCAGTATATATTTTATGATGCATGTATGTTAGGCTGTAAATGTTCAAGAATCTCAGGTTCTAGAACCAGACTATGAGACTTCATGTTATGTGTGCCATTTCCTGGCTGTGGGTTCTTCAGAAAGCTACTAAACGTCCTGTACAAGCCAATTTTTATTACTATAACAAAATATCAGAAGCAGGCTACATGATAAAGAAAATCAGGTTTATATGGTCTCACAGTTTTGGAGGTTATGGTGAAGGCTTGGGTCAGGCTACCTCTTTGAGGCATCACAGCATGACAGGTAAAAACATGCATTTCTGCGTGCTCACTCCTGAGGGTTCTACCTTCATGACCTAATATGATTTATTCTCTTTTCCAAGGCTCCACATCTAAATACTATCAGATGTCACTTTCTCATTATCATTAACATGAGAATTTGGTACCAAACCCTTGCACAAATTTTGGGGATGCAAGCTGTGTTGAAATCATGACAAATTTCATATCTTCAAAGGTGACTCAGCTAGAGAACCTACATTAGATTAGTTTTTCAGGACTGCCCAAGTGTCAGATACTCTACTGGGTTCTATGAGGGATTTAGGGAAACATGAAGTCAAAGGTCTTGTCACTGATGTTCTTCTCTATGAAGACCAGTAAAAATTTAGTTCGGCCACCATGTAGCAGATGTTAACTGAGTATTGAACAGGTTGGAAGATGAGTGAAAAAAAAAAAAAAAGCTATGATATGGGAACAGATCCTTCGGAGGAGGAGCTGATTAAATCAAGTATAAGAATTTAAGACTAGTTTTCTGGGTTTGTAAATTGCCAGGAGCTGATGAGATTGGGAGACAACGATGAGGATATGGGTATGGAAAACACAGTCTATGATTCTCCATGAGTCTGAAATCCACATGATTTGTAAGTGGCCATAGTGAGTTGGGGGTTCTTTACCCATTATTCAAATGTCCCCAGGCTGTTCAGACAAAAGAGGTATGCCTCTCCAGAGTGAGAAAGAGATGAAAGACTCCATTTTTTTTCAAACTTGTTCTTTTTGTTTAATGGTGCCATGATTAATCTCAATTTTCAGTTGATTAAATCTAAAATCACCTGGAAGATAAGTTTCTGGGCATGTTGATGACAGAGATTCTGGATTAGGTTAATTGATATGAGAATACATTCTAACTGTGGGTAGGGCAGTTTGATGGGCTGGGGTTCCTGGGTGTATAAAATAGAGAAGGTGAGCTGAACACCAGCATTTATCTCTCTCTGTTTACTGACTGCAGATTGTATGCAATGAGGTGGCCTCTCTTTCCTGAGGTCATGCCTCACGATGGACTGTGTATTTTCCAACAACTATGGATACTACCCTTTCTCCTTCAGATCGTTTCTTCTCAGGTTTTTGCTCACAGCAACAAGAAAACTAAAAAATATATTCTGTCAGCATATTATTGGTCTCTGAATTTGAGACATAACTCAGTGTCCTCAATGACCTATGGGAAGGAAGGTCAGGTAGCCATTCTGATGAAAGCCGATACAGGAGATTAGCTTTTAAAAATGATGATGTATATAGTTGGGTTAAAATTTACCATATCTCCATATTTGTTAGTGTTTTCTAAGTTATGCTGTTGCTCTTTGTTTCAGCTTTTGCTTTTTTTTCTGATATTTTTGGTGGTAAGTGGGAATTTCATATCATTCTATTTTCCTTTCATAGTCTATCAGTTTCTGTTGGTTGTTTCTTCTTCCTCTACTCCAACTTTTCTTCCTTATTCTCTATACTATTATTTTTAGTGATTTTAGTACACTTTAAAATATATTTAATGGTAATCCAACTCTACTTTTTTTTTTTTTTGATTATAGAGTCTTACTCAAGCCCAGACTGACCTGGAACTCACTCTGTAGTTCCAGACTGGCCTTGATCCCAAGGCAATCCTCCTACCTCTTCTTGCCAATTGCTGAAATTAAGGCATGTGCCACCATACCCGGCCGATTCTACTTTAAAATAATACAGTGCTGTTCATATTAGCAACACAAATTAATCCTAATTCTTACTTCATGTCCTTTGTAGCATTGATTACATTCCTTTCATTTATACATAAGCATGTACTAGTGTGTTTTGTCATATATTATATATTAGGGCACATATACGTATACAAACACAAAATGCACTTGCATTTATTTCGAATAAAATTTTATCTACCGGTTTAACTATAAGGAAAATCAATGTTTACATTATACTTTCCTTTATTTCTTTTCTTCTTATTCATTCTTTCTTGATATAATCCAGAGTTAATAACCTGTATCAGTCATTTAACTTCTCTGTAAACAGTTTTTATACATTTCCTATAAAGCAGTTCTGCTGGCAGAACATTCTTTGAGTTATCCTCTATCTGAAAATGTCTGTTTCTCTTTCACTTTTGAAGGACAATTTTCCAAAGTACAGACTTTTAGATTGATGTTTGTTGTCTTTTCTGTCGATACTTTAAATAGAGCATTTTTACATGGTTTCCAAGAAAAATCAAACAGAATTGTCATATTTATACTCTTATAGGGCAAGTTGTTTTCTGTTATTTATTTCAGAATTTTATTTTATTTTCATTTCATACAGTTTGAATTTAATATGCCCAGGTATGGAGATTATTTATTAATAACATTAGTTGTCTCTCATTAGCTTCCTGGATCTGTAATTATGGGTTTGATATTAATTTAGAGGAAAATTTGGGAGAATTTCAGTCCTTATTTTTTCAAATATATCTTATGTTTCTTTTTTCTTTTTCATTCTTCTCCATCTGTTATTCCCTTGAGCATATGCTGTGCTTTTTATAGTTGTTAGTTCTTGGACATTTGATGGCTTTTTTTTTTCAGAATTATTTTCCATTTGCTTTTAAGCTTTGGAGTTTCTATTGAGATATTACAACATTCAATGGCTCGTTCCTGCTCCTTGAATCCACTGATGAGCCAACCAAAGTAATTCTTTATTTCTGTTATAGTAATTTTGAACCCTACACTTATTTTTGGTACTTCCTTTAAAATATTTAAAATCCATATTTTTCCCCAAGAACTGCCATCTCTTCTGACATGGTATTCACTTTATCCTTTAGGTCTCCTGGCTTATTAACCATGGATGCTTTACATTTCTGATGCGATAATTTGAATATTGAAGCTAGGTTCTGGTCCTTGTCTATTTAAACAATGTGTTTCATTGGCTATGATCTACCATCAATAAGGAAATGCTATAAACTGGTCCTCAGAATGTGGTGGTAAGGTGCTGGGGAGATGAAAGATTGTATAGTCTCAATGTTCCATGTCTTTCAGAGATCCTTTGTTTCCGGATTGGAAACTCATTTTTTCCTCACTATCTCTCCCTTTCTTAGGTGGGACAGACTGGCTAGTGGGGATGGGCGATGAGTACTTCCTTTTCCCAGGTTGGTTGGGTTCAGGTAAAATCCTAATGCATTTGGATAGACTGGTCAGGTACATATGTTTATTATTGAATGAAATTTTAGCTTATGATTTTTTTTCAAGACCATAACCCATCATAACTAATTTCTCCTCAGGGACTTGTGTTTTTAACTTGTAGTTGGGGGAGGATAATGAGCCTGGAAGCAAACTTCATGTGTGTATCACACCTAGTCGTTGGTTGATTTCCTTTAACTGGATTTTTCAAAGCTCAGCCTTCAGCAACCCATCAGTCATAGTACATAATTCCCTACCTAAAAGTCATGGTTCCCATGACGACGTCAGCTCTGGTCAGTTCTGATTCTCTGTACTCACCTGCTAGTCTTTCCCATTGGGGTGGGATCAGAGTTTGTCCTACCACCTTATACTTCTGATAATTTAAGTGTCATTGATTATTTTATTTCACTCTGGTTAGCACTTGCATTCTGAGGACAAACTGGCAACCTCTAACCTCCTTTCATGCTGAAGAGAACTCATTTATTTAAAATATATATTTAACTACCTTCTAATATCAGAGGCACATCTCTCTAGAAATACAAAATAATCCTGTATGACACATGTGATAGTATTCTAATGGAAATTTGGAAATTAGTACCTGAGTCTAACATTTCTAATAGTTACTTTGCAATAGAGAAGCTAATTGATATTGCTAAAGCCAAGACCTAGCATGAAGTTATGAAGATTAAAAAATTTAGAAGTCTTTTTTATTATTATTTTTATTGTCCATAATGAGTTACATTGTTTAGTGGGCCAACATGAGTTGTCATCCCCAATTCCTCATTGCCCCCCTTCCCCATCCCCAGTCAGCTGAATATCCTCTACCGTGAGCTGTCTGGATCAGTCTTTGTGGTAGGGGAACATGGATATCCTAGTCTTCAGCTGGGTTCTCCTGACCCAAGTGTGTTGTTACTGAGGGTTGCCAAGTCTCTGATATTACCCCCCACCATGGCTCTCACAATCTTTCTGCCCCCTCTTCCGCTCAGTTCCCTGAGTTGTGGTGGGTGAGTATTAAGGCTGCTTTAATGTTGTGAGTTGAGGGGTTTTTGTGTCGAGAATCGTTGGTTTCTGTCTCACTGGCTTATCCTGTGTTGATTGAATGGCTGTGGCTGTGGGTCCCTTGTTCACATGAAAGAGTTACAGACTCAAGAGACAAATATACTTGGAAACAAGATCTATTTGATAATTTTGTAAGTCAATAGATAGACCAGGAAATTCTACCAAAAACCCTCAAATGAAGTTGACATGATTCTTAATTTAAAAACTGATTATTTGAATTTAAAGTTTGTATTATATTTCTTTTTAAAGTTTTAAGCTTTTTATTGATAGCTTTCATAATTATAAACAATAAAACATTATAATTCCCTCCCTACCCTCCCCCATATCTCCTCCCCATCTCATCAGTCTCTATCTTATTTCTGTGTCATGTTTTCCTCCTATTATGAAGGTCTTATGTAGGCATTTTCAGGCACTGCAAAGTCATGAATATCAATGCTGTGTTGTGTCTGGAAGCTCGTGTTGTTGTAAGCAGTCCTATCCTTCCTCTGGCTCTTACAATCTTTCCACCCCCTCTTCTAAAATAGACCTAAGCCTTGGGAAGTGTGATAGAGATGTCCCAGTGCTGAACACTCCACTGTCACTTCTCAGCACTGTGGTGTCTTTTGAGTTATCCCAGTAGTCACAGCCATCTGAAAAGAGAAGCTTCTCTAGCCAAGTGTAAATTGGTATTATTATATGGGTATGATGATTTTTTTAAAAAAAATATGCTTGTAAGGAAGTTTGGTGGGCATAATATATGTATTTAGTCAGACAACAGCCGGCATTACTCCCCTGGGGCTCATGACCTTCCCTGGCTATAGGCTTTTGACTTCAGTACCAGGCATGCTTTTCCTTCCGTGGAACAGGCCTCCAGTCCAACTAGAGAGCAACTGTTTTCCCCCACAACAGATGTGCCACTATTGCCCCAGTTGGCATATTTGGCCTCGCAGGCCAATCTTAAGGCTTGCAAAGGCCACTGCCATTCTCCACCATTGATGTCTTCTCTCTCTCATAGGGCTGCATGCAGCCATATCTTTTTCCATCTTTCTGTCAACTGGTCAACAGGGAGGAGGTGTCCTGCTCAGCTCTAGCTTGATTTCTCAGTGACCTATAGCCAAGCATATGTGGTCTTCAGCAATCTTACCACCTCATTCTGATGAGCAACCAAGGACCTTGCCAATGGCTTACAATGTTTTGGGAGCCTCAGGAACCTCCTTGGCCAAAAACTCACTAGAAGGTATCCCATCCCTGGCACTTAATTTTTTTTTTTTTTTAGTAAAAATCTATGGCCATTGGGTGTACCATTATCCAAAGAAATAGGTTTCCACATGGCTTATTCCAAACCTTAAATTTCAATTAACCCTCCTCCCAACCCTCCTTTATTCAATCCCTTTCCCTGCCCCCTTAAGTTATTGCACCCCTAGTAATCTGTTAATTTACTTACATATACACAATACCCTCCCCTTCAGTCTCCCCTCTCCTCCCTCCCTTATATCTTCTGTCTAGCTTTCTGGTCTTGTATTTAAATTTTACTCCAACTTACATGCAAGTCTAAATATTTGTAGGTAGGATCCACATATGAGAGAGAATATGTGGCATTTGGCTTTCTGGGCCTGAGTTACCTTACTTAGTATCATCCTTTCCAGATCCATCCATTTCCCCGCAAATTTCACAATTCCATTTTTATTTACTGCTGAATAGTCCATTGTATAAATGAACCACATCTTCATTATCCATTCATCAATTGAGGTGCATCGAGGCTGATTCCATTTGCTAGCTATTGTAAATATGACCACAATAAACATGGGTACTTGCTCATCCATGTTTATTTCAGTTCTTTTTAAAATTTTTTTATATTTATTTACAAGGATATATATGTCATGGTCAGCCATACACCACTGAGATGAATCTCCAAACCAGGCACAGTTTAGGGAAGAAAGTATCTATTGAAATAACAGATCCGTCTCAGCAGCGGCTCCTGGAACCGTGTCCACTTCATGACCCTCTCCGTGTATTCATTCCTCATGATTCCAAAAGCAATACAAGGTATGCAGGACACAGCCATTTTGTTAATTTAGGGACAAAACAAACATGACCTTGAAGAGCAGGTTCCTTCCTTTCAGTGATTTCCTTTCCAAAGAGTTTGCAAGTCCATCATTCAGTCTTTCCAGGGTAGAAACACCTCAGGTATCTTTCCATTGTTTCAATGTAAAGTAGTTGGGCCATAATCAAAAGCCAGTCTCTGTGGCAATAAATTAAATTTGCTTTGAAGTTTTTTCAACTTTAAATCTTAAATTCTCAGTTCCATATTGATAGCCAAGCACAACAGTCCATAAGGTAGATTCAACCTTGGTCAAACTCTCTGGGCATGGCCATTAGGATGGATCCACCCCTTGGCCCAGGCACACAGTTCTATTAAAGTTTTCTGCAGTCTCTCCTTCCCCTTAGAAAGTTCACAAGCAAAACCTCCAAATGCAATTCTCTCTGCACTTAGCATTTCCAAATTCTCACCAAAATAGACCCTAAAACTTGTCTTACTGCTCTGGAAGGCATCTTCAATTGTAAGTACCATGTCCATTCCTCCAGCACACAAGTTACAGAGGATCAGAATCCACATGGTCAGATTCATCTCAGTAAATCACCCCACTTCTGGTACCAAATCTGTCATAGTCAGCCACATGCCTCTAGGATGAATATCCAAAACAGGCACAGTTTGGGGAGGAAAGTATTTATTGAAATTCCAGAACCAGGAGAAGAGAGAGAGAAAGAGAGAGAGAGAGAGAGCCAGCAACTCAAGCAAGCACAATCTAACTACCAAATAACAGGATTGCCAGACTTCAGCTCTGACTGCTTTTTATATATGTATCACTGGAATTTTAATCCACCTTAGTAATACCCTATGTGAAGGGGTGAAGGTGACATCTCCTCCAGACAGGAAGTTGAAGACAAATATTTAATACACTTTTGAATCTATTGGGGGACATTCAGTCAAACTACCACAATATATATATGAGAGAGAGAAAGAGAGACAGAGAATGGCAAATCGCATGCCTGGGCTTCTGGCCACTGCAAATGAATACCTGATACATGCACTACATTGTACATCTGGCTTTACATAGGTACTAAGTTTTAGGCCTTCCAGGCAATGGCTTTAACTACTGAGCTATCTCTCCAGGCACCTGAATTCAATGTTTTGAAGAGGTGCTTTCCATAACTCTGGTAAGTTTTGTTTCTGGTATTAACTCTCAGTGCTTCCTAAGAAGGCTGAAGTTTCACCATCAGACACCAGAAGATTTTGCAAGGGGGCCTGAGAAAACATGACTGGATTAACATTTAAGAGTGACAGAGCAACAAAACTACTCAGGTGTTTGGAGTTTGTGTAGATATTTTCCTTGTTTTAGTACTCATTTCTCTTGTAGATTAACCATTACACATGTCTGTATTCCCACAAAAACTTTCAGAAAATAATATCTTTAATCCAGACACAGATTAATCCACATATAGCAGAAGACCTTATCCTGTTGCTATCCTGGAAAGAAACAGAGCTCAGGTAGGTCACCTCTCATAAATCACAAAGAGTGTTATTATCTTTGATTTCGGTATTATAAGCAATAAGATTGATGGGCTCTCTATCTCTCTGTCTCTCTCTGTCTCTCTCTGTATCTCTCTGTCTCTGCCTCTCTCTCTCTCTCTCTCTCTCTCTCTCTCTCTCTCTCTCTCTCTCTCTCTCTCTCTCTCTCTCTCTCTCTCTCTCTCTCTCTCTCTCTCTCTCTCTCTCTCTCTCTCTCTCTCTCTCTCTCTCTC